>OZ020523.1:941607-1166303 GCA_963971425.1 Bryoerythrophyllum caledonicum
CAGAAGATATCGGAGTTTATAGACTTTCCGGATATGATGCCGTTGGTGGATACGAAAAGGTTCGGAAGGTCCGCATCGTGGGTGTTAGAGCCATTTCGGCATACATGGAGTTTGCTGGGAAAATGCCAACGGCATCTCATCCGAAGGAGAAATTTAGACAACGGTCTCACGAGGCCATGATATGTCATGTTGCACACCCAGGAGTTATAAAGTTTTGGGCGGTGAATACGAAGAATATGGAGGCATACACATTGTGGTGGAATGGTGGTAGCTGGGCCCATTTTAAAACCGTCGATTCAAAGGCAAATCCGGCGGCTTCAAGCAACTCAATCCTTTCAGCTCCATACATTTTGGCGGAGGATACTGTACAAATCTTAGCGTTTCGGAAGAATAGAGCAAGACTTGCTTGGGCTTTGATGTGCACCATGGCCCAAGTCCACAAGGCAAATGTCATTCACAATGACATCGCTCCCACAAACCTGCTTCTCCACTTTCCTCCAGAGAAACCAGGGTTCGTCTTCATTGGCGTTTGTGATTGGGGAATTGCGAGCCGAGTATCACACGAAGAGCCATCAAAATATGGATTCCGGACCGACTCAGAGCTTGACAATCAACGCCGTAGACGACATTGGGTAGCTCTAGAGTTGTTTTACAAATTCGGCCCACAAGATTCGGAAACGGCAATGGATGTGATGCAGCGGCGACACCATCACCCAGCTCGCCGATTCGTACTCCGTTGGGTGGATGGCTAGAGCGATTTGGGAGAAAGAATCTCACTCAACATTCTTCAAATCAACCGTCAACTACGCAGCTTTTCAAGTGAAGATCGAGAAGTTACTAGAGCGAGATCCCCTCAAACGTCCAACACTCTGCAAAGTGGTTCACCAGCTAATGGCTAAACCATTCAACTATGAAGTTCCGGACGCTTGCTTCCTCTATGAGATATAGCAATTTTGACTTAGCGTATTGATAGTAAAGGAAAATTGTTGATCATTTTGCAATATGGACTAGCATTGTGATGTAACGGTGCTTTTTGTCCATCTCGTGATAAATAAAAGATTAACATTTTTCATACACATTGCAACATGAAGCTCATGCATGTTAAGTAGTGAGAGAGCGCGCGCGACCCCTGAATTCAATACCCGTACGCGTGCGCCCCCAGACGCCACGCGCCCAGCCCAGCCCCCTCCACGAACGCGCCCAGCCCAGCCCCTCCACGAACGCGCCCAGCCCCCCCCCACGCACGCGCCCAACCCCCCCCACGAACGCGCCCGTCCTTCAGCTTGCGCGCGCGACCTTGGTCGGACGCGCCAGCCCCTCCAATTATGCGCCCGGCTCTTCACCACGCGCGCCCGGCCCCTTGCAGTACGCGCCCGATCCCTCCCTGTATGCGCCCGGCCCCTCACGGTACGCCCGTGGTCCTCCCTACATGTGCCCGGCCCCTTCAGTACGCACCTGGCCCATCACCGTACGCGCCCGCCCCTCATTTTGTACGCGTGCGACCCTATTGTCGACGTGTCAGCTACGTAGTTGCCTTCGTGGTAGTGGGTAAATTGATTTACCTCGAGTCATGGTCAAACCAGGATTGACCCTTATTGGACGGACATCAACCTCTACCAGACGGACAGCCGGACGGACGAACACTACCGGACGGACGAACGGCTGAACAACCATGTTTCTTAGTTGGCTTGGGCGAGCTGGTTCCGGTTCCGCCTCCGGCTGAACTGATCGGCTCCTCTTTTGAGTCCGCTTGTTGCCGTCTAGAGGGAAGTCCAGAGCGTTGGACTCCTCCAAGTCCGTCTGTGGTCAGCCATACTTATGAATACTCAGAAGCTCCTTGTAGGCATCCTGCTCTGCTGGGATTAGCACCTCATTGTGCACGTAGAGGTGGACCAGGTAGGAGGGAAGAGGGGTTCCGACCTTCTTCATCTTCTGGAGGTTTCTTACCAACCGGTCGATCAAGCCGCTCATCAGAGCGGCCCAATCCACCGTGATTTTGTACCTCATTGACCCAAGGAAGGTGGCAGCCCACTTGGACACGATCTGCCTCGACTTCTCTGAATAGAAAATAGGGTTTTGAAACTCTAATATCACCTGGGCGTGCGGGTCGCATAGATTTGCGGTACTGAATCCATCATTTGGGTTTGTGTACTTGGTGAACTCTTCGTCCAAGAAGTCGTTCCTTCGTTCGGCCATCTTCACTACTCCATCACTGATGTCGTAGGTCTTCTTTCATTCCGGTGCTCCCCATTTCTCCGGATGCGCCCGAATGCTGCCATCGAACCAGTTGTCCGGAGTCCCAATCAACTCCGTCACCATGTTCTCATCCTTCACTCCCTACGCCACATCTAACAGGCCGTGTCACCCCAAGATTCCGAGACAGCGCTCAAGAATTCAGAGATCCTCCTCGTCTGGTGGGATGGCCGGTACCACCTTCTGAATTGGCGGAACCATGGTGGTAGTCTTGGCTTCCGTCATGCCCTTGATCTTCTTGGTGGTCCAATTCTCTGCTTCTCTCATGGTCTACAAAATCCTAACCTCACACTCTCTAGTCACCGCTGCACGCACTGTCCTCACACAAGCTCTCATTCTATCAAATACACTTACGGATTATTAACAGCAAAGCAGACGGAATGCAAGGAAAAAGAGAGAGCTACAAACGACAAAGAGAGAATGGGTGGCACCCTCCTTCCATGGTCCCCTTTTGTAATTGCGTGGAAGTCCGTCCGGCTACCAAATGGAGTCGAGCTCGTGCTGACGGGTCCGGATTCCAGATTAATACTCTAAGAGTATTGTTTAAGAATTCCAGTTTGGACCTAGAGTACTTATCCACTAATTCTATTGGTTTATACTATTCTAGACTGTCCTATCCACTAAGTCTTTATAAAAATAAAAAAATTGTCGGATTTTTAGGTTTATTCCGGAACCTTGTGGTAAGAGATTCCTACACTGCACTAAATGCTCTCTTACTCAAAACTATAGTTACCTTGCCTACTCTAAACCTTCTGAATTATTCTCACTCTCACCTCCTTCCTCCAAACTACAATACAAAAATCCTACTTCAAAGTGCAAATGGAGATTAAATATACTTGACTTATGCACAAAAAGTATGGTATAATATGTGAACAAGTATTAAAATGTATAGCTCTCATGTGGTATTTTGTTGTTTTGTGCAACTTTAACACTTATAGAATTAAAATAATAAATGAGGGAGCGGAACATCTCATAACACTTAACGTATAACACTTTCTAGTTTTAATATGAGTGTTTTTGTAGGGGAGCGAAATTTTCATAACATATGAGATTATTACACTTATTGAGGTATCATTTATAGAGTTTAGATTGTAGTACCTTTGCGTCATCATAGAACTTTGTTTGTGAAATAGAACTACTTCCTCCTTTTAAGGATAAACACTTTTCTATACTAAGTGCCTCAAAGACAACCGACTTGTCGTCCCCCCTAGGGCTTTTTGGGTACCCATACAACAAGGTCTTGAGACCCCCCACCATAGTTGGGTGGACTATGGTGGTAGGCACCATGCCGGCAAGGGGATTTGAACTCACAACCACCTCACCGGTGTGCCATGACCCAAACCACACACCAAGGCCGTTTTGCCTTTCCTTCATCATACAAAAGCAAAAAAAAATGCTAGTCTGAGTTTTTAGGAGTGAATAACTATAGTCAATGTAGGATAGCAAAGGTACAAAGGAAGGTCATTTCATTTTGAATGGTACAAGTAGATCCTTGACAAGATAAGGGAAATTAACAATTAAATAATCTTATGTTAACACCTAAAATCAAATGTACATATTATATATCCCATATTATACTTGTTGTGCTTTATATGTTTGTTATATACTTTACATACCCATTATATAATTTACATACCTATTATATACCTATCTAATAGACCTTCCATTGTTCCCAACAAGCCAAAGGCGATTCCCAATTAAATAAAAGTATGCCTATTATTTATTAAAGAATACCCTAGTTGCTTAGGTATATAGAGTAAAAATATTAAAATAAAAATATAAGCGGTATACTCGGAGGTAGCATAGGTTTCTATCACTGGATATACCCCCTTTCTTCTTTTATTATACACAAGACTAGTTGAAGAAGAAGGAGAATGCCGGTCCCCAAAGGGAGCCGGCTTGAGTGAAGTGTCTATTCATTCCACCACTAAGTCCATGCCCACCGGGCATGGGTTAGTAGTATGGAACTACTTCCCCCTTTCGAGGGTAGACACTGCGCACCCAGTAACAAGTAACCAGTATCAAAAGGACCCTAAGGTCCCCAAAAAGTCCCAAAAGAGGGAGGGCAAGTGCGGTGAAATGCAAATGCAGGTGTAGATCTATGGAGGGGGGTTTGAAGTGTCAGGAAGGGGTTGGTTGTTTTCAAGTTTGCGTTTATGTAGGAGTATCGACATAGCATGTCGAATTGCAATAATGTTAATGTTTGAAAAAGTGGTTTTGATTGAAGTGATGGGGATTTTAAATGTTTCTTCAAGGGTTGTCATTGAGGGAATGGAGGTGGTGGCTCTAGCACCCGCGGTGATGACAATGAGGGGGTCTACTTTCCATCCTAGTGCTTGAATATCGTCAAGTAGTGGTTGGTATTTATTTGATTTGTTTGCAATAGTGACCGGAGAGAATCTATCATTGCAATATGTGAATTCAATAAATTGGATGGTGAGACTAGGGTCAATGTGGTTTGGTGGGGGGTCTTTGTATGAAAGTCCTCTAACACATAGTAGGTTTGGTTTGAATCTTGCATTACAGTGGCATCTTTGAGTATGACAGATGCATGGTAATAGCCACGGTGGGACCGTATTTTCTTGTGGGTTGTCATTAAAGGTCCGGCATTCATGAGAATGAAACACCGGGATTTGGTTGATGATATAAGTAGTCTACGAATAGCCCATACGGCTTTGTTATGTCTTTTAACAATTAGCGAGTGTATATGGGGGTTTTGGCACTTGAGTAAGACATGTAGCCATGTGTCTGGGTCCGTGGTATTGCAAATTGGACATGTAATTGTGGAGAATCTTTCTATTCCAAAGAAGAGTTGTTTGCGGGCATTGCCCATGTATTGTCCGGTGCGGAATTTGATTAGGCATGTGATTTGTGAATCCGTTATAATGGGGTTTTTCCAAAAATTGTTGGATAGTACGTTGTGAATGTTTGGGTTGCCAGTCCATTTATCAATATTGGGGAAGTTTTCTGTAAGTTTTTCTAGGTTATTTACAAGCTCATGTTTTTTGAGGTATTTGTCCAAGAATCGTATGGGGCCTTTATCGGGAGATTCTCTCATAGAGGGCCATTCATATCTATGAAAGTAGTATGGGGTGGCATGGGCGTGTTCGTATGGGTGTTTGGCATTCTTGTGGGTTTTTTCTCTTCCTTTCTTTGCTAGTTTGTCGGCTTGTTCATTGCCGTCAATATTAGCATGAGCACCGACTTTATGGAGTGTAGTAATCTGTGTACGATTTTGGAGCATTTCAACCATAGATGTAAGGATAGTTTTATCCGGGTGACTATTATGTAAAGTAGGGTGTTTAATGTGTGTATTAAGGAGATATAATACATTTATGCAATCTGTAAAAATGTGAGCTGGTTCGTTTGGATATTGAGTGGTGATTATTTTAAGGGTTTTGTGTATAGCCATCATTTCGGCTCTTAGAATATTTTGGAGTCCATGTAGTCTTTTGCCTAATTTAATAGACTAGTTGACAATATAGAGTAGAAGAGATATACCCATTATTTACTTTACATACCCATTATTATTATATATATACTAGGAGAACCCTTGTTGTAACCGACTGGCCTAGGGCAATCTTGAATTAAAAAAATGTACGTAGATGAGAACTTTTATTTTGGATTAGAAATTGCGTGCACCGTACTGAGAAAAGAAGCCCAACGCTCTCCATAATCAAAGGAATCTGTGGTGCCATTGTACAATTACTCTGGTGCCATAATATAATCCATATGATGCATTTAGATTGTGGAGAAGCATCATGGGTGTATTTATTATTTATTATATATCCATTATTCACTCTAGATACGCCATAATTACTTCATATACCCCATAGTTTCATCCAAATAAATTCTATTTTTAAAGATTGTTATTTTTGAATTGTATGTGTAGCACTTTTTTATTTTTATTTGGGGCATAGTAGTATTTTAAAACTTAATAATTTTTATATCATTTCCAAAATCTAATGCAACGGCACATTCAAAGGATTCCTTGAAAGGGCACATACGGAAGATTCTTTCAAAGGGCACATCCAAAGAACAAAGTGATTCCTCCAAAGGGTTGTCATCCAAAAATGTACCAAGAATCGGTAGATGAAATCTATTTGTTTTAGAACCGGTGAATGTTCCAGACAGACACATGACAAATTGTTTTCTTTTATATTGAGAGATGTTATTCCCTAAACGACGACGACCTAATTCGCTCTAAAACCAGTCCAAAACTGCCACTGTCAAAAAGAGACATGAAAATCACATTTTAAAGTGAATTTTGGATTTTCAACCGTAAGATCTTAAAATAGACTTCCATATAAACATGCCACAAAATTTTGGTTGCAATCCACCGCACGGATTGATAGATATTAGTGTTTAAAGTCAAAACAATGGTTCATTTTCATCCCTGCGTTGAGTAGATCAGCTGACTTTGACTTCATTTTGTATCAAATTTTTGCATTGTACAAGGTCTAAATCTTTTACCATTGTCTTAAGCATGATGTTATCTCCCAACACACCAATTTTTAGAGGTAAAAAAGGGGTGTAGCATATTCAAAACAAGTGTGCAAGGAGTGGAGGTTCAAAAATTGCCATTTCACGTTTTATTTTTTTGTGAACTACGTATGTATTCAAATGATAATCCAAACGGTCAATAAGAAGGTTTTCACCATATATTGTTGTTGGAAAAAAAAAAGTGAAAAATATGAAGATCTCTAGGTTTTATGTAGAAATGATGAAGTTTTTTTCCCCCGTTGCCCGACAATGTGTGAAAATGTTTGACTTGGAATAAAATGCCTTTTTACACTAAAGACAAGATTTTTTTTTGAAAATTTCTAAATAAGGAAATATTATTTATATGTGTGAAAAATCTCAATGTCAATAGAAACTTTTGTCAAAATTTTGGAGGTGCCCGAAGTCCCACTTTTGGCTTTAAGTGGTACTAACTTTCAAACCACAAATCCAAAAAAAAATTTAAAAATATCTCCACGAAGCTCTTATCAGATCCTATCTTGAAAAAAAAAATCAATTAAAAAGGATTTTTTTTCGAATTGTAGGTACATGCCCGAAATCCAAAATGACCCCGGGGGGACGTTTAGTCCTTTAGGGGTTATACATGTGGATACTTACATACCCATCTACCTATATAATAGGCGGCAGTCTATCCGTCCGCCGCTCCCGGTCACGTAACCTTTGGAATTGCCATTTGAATCAAATGTGCCTTTTGAATTGAATGTGAACTTTGAAAGAATCCTTAATATGTGCCCTTTGGAGGAATTCTTTATAGTGCCCTTTGGAGGAATCCTTTATAGTGCCCTTTTATTCAAATTTGGCTTTTTGAGTTTTAAAATTGTACTATGTATCAAAAATAGAAAAATAAAACCATAATTTCCAACATATTGAAACTACACAATATACTACCTCGGGTACATAAAACAAATGATAGTTATCTAAAGACAATAACACGTATATGAAATAAATAATGGGTATTTAAAGTGAATAGTAGGTATATATACATAGTATATAATGCATATATAATGGGTAAATTTTATTTTTACATTTACATATGTTTATTTAACTTGGGATTGCCCCGGTCAGTTGATGACAACGGGGAATGTACTTGATTCGATTTAGATTCGATTTGAGCTTATAGGTTTTAAAATACAAAACATACAAATGTAAATTTAACACACCACCCTCCGCTCTTCCTGTCAGGACAACGGATACCCACCCTTATATATCTCTTATTATAAAAGAATTTAGGATGACAGACATGTCAAATGGATGAATGATCCTTTTGGATGAAAAATTAGCTTTTGGATGAAAAGCTAAAAATTAGGGTTTTGGATCAAATGAAAAGCTAAAAGTTAAGGTTTTGGATAAAAGGACGGGGCGGGGACGGGGACGGGGACATGGATGGGGAAGGGGGATGGGGGACGGAGGATGGGGGAACGATGGATTGGAGGGAAAGGGCTAGGGGACGGAGAGGTGGGGACTCAACACAAAAAAATGTTGTGTCCGGAGGACATGGGTAACACTAGTCTATATCTATAAAAGAATACATGATGAGAAATGCGTCGAATGGATGAACGCGTAGATAAAAATTAATAGTTAGGGTTTTGGATAAAATGAAAAGCTAAAAGTTAGGGTTTTGGATAAAAGGACGGGGACGGGGTCGGGGACGGGGACGGGGACAGAGTAGGAGACGGGGACGGGGACAGAGTAGGAGACGGAGACGGAGACGGGACGGGGACGGGGACGGGGACGGGGACGGAGTAGGAGACGGAGACGAAGACAGGGACGGGGATGGGGACGAGGGACGGGGGACAATGGATTGGAGGGAAAGGGCTAGGGGACGGGGAGGTGGGGACTCAACACAAAAAAATGTTGTGTCCGGAGGACACGGGTAACACTCTAGTATATATATATATATTCCCTAGGTTTTACTTTATATACCCAGGCACCCTAGGTTTGGACTTCAGAGATAAGCAGAAGTTTCGAAATGACAACATTTTGGCAGGAATACGACCCATAGAAAGTATATGTTAATAAGCATGAAAGTGAATGGCAGTAACAGGAGGAACATGAAGCAGTTGATGTCCAAGTGCTACAAGCCCATCAAATCCAAGGAATCGAAAACGTTGCATGGAATCTCACTGCAACTCCGAGGCATTCTCTGTGATCACCAACAGATTTGTTTTGCCAACAAACTTCGCACTCATCACAGCAGCGATGTAAACGAGGGCAATGGGTTGCGATTGCATACCTCGAGTTCAAATGATTTGTTGATGAAGCCAAGCAGTGCTTTTCTGGGAGCACAGCAAATAAGATCATTGACAGTCCCCAAGGATGTCAGCAACGTTGCATGGGGAGAAGAACCGAGCTTTTCTGCAGGCAGTGCGGATGGACACCAAATTTTCTCGTGAAGCAACCAGAGATGAAATCACGGCTGCTTTGCTGGAGAAAAGCGGGACAAATCCTCGTGAAGCGTGCCCAGGCTTGGGAGAATGATCTTGACTTTCATAACACGACCGACCACGGGCTGATAAGAGAAAGCAGGAATTTCATTCACCAACATCGGCGTTGAAGTTCCTTCCCCGGAATGGCGACGACCAATTTGAACTGCTCACGTGTTACATCCTAGCCACCGCTACAGAGGAGCAGCGAGCACAGGTTCACTGCCCTCGATTTCCATCATGCGGGACCTAAGGTTCGTGACTACAAAAGTTCATCTTCGCAACGAACCGTCACGTAAGTGAGCTTAAACTCGTCCGGCGGAAACGTAAGCTGGGCGTTCAATTACCAGAACATGACGTTTAGCAATGGAACCTACAGTGGATATTACTACTGGCAGTGGTTCTCATGGGCCTCACCAAGTGCCTGTGCTTCGACAGCGAGCACAGGGCCAGCAGCACGAGATCGTTCGCCGTCGTCTCCTCCGTCCTTCTCTGGTGACAATTCCTATCAATCATTGCGCTTCTAGAAGGATAAGGAATCATTTTAACAGCCAATGCAGGTTACGCTGAAATATGGTAGCTGAAATATGCTTTCTAGCGGGAGCCAACAAGGATGCAATCAGGTCTAGCCAAAAAGAGCTCGTCACTAGAAACCAGAGGATTCACCAGTACCTGAAGTGCGAGAATTTTCACCTGGGGAGATTCGATGCCGCAGCCGCGTTCACTTTCTTCTCAGCTTTGACTGCCGAGCTCTACTACGCCTGCTTGGTGATGAGCAGAGCGTAGCCCAGCCAGGGTGGCAGGGCGGAAATGGCGGAGGACCTGGGCCTGCCTCCAACAGCAGCTCCATGAACCGGTCCTTGCCGAGCCCCTACGCGCTTAGCAGTGACGACACCCGGAGGCTCAGTACCCAAGCCAATGATAGCTTCCGTGGGACACATGGAAGTCCCGGCGGAAACAACCACAAACCTCAAACTCAATTGACCAAGGGCCCCACGCCCAGTCCCTATCTTGACCATTTGATCCCAGCTCCAACTTCTACAAGACTCTCCTACGAGGCAAGGCTGTAGGAAAATACAACTTCAAAATCAAGACAGAAGGAGATAGAATCCGAACGCGGAAGGCATCGTCTCAAGAATCAAAGATACAAACACACCATCTGTAGTTTATTCGGAAATTGTAGTAAGACCCAGGTGAAAACGATGAAAAGTGACCAGTTCACCACTAGGTACAGAAAAAATGAGATAGGGTCGGCAAACCTATCTGGGTTATGGATTCTAGACAATGAGCTGACGCGTAAAGGTTGAGACTAAATGTTATCTCCTTCGTGAATGACATCGAGATCGCCTGTTCTGAGGCTATTACTGATATTCTGCGAGACGACTCATAATTTATCCTGATCCTGACCGAAAAAAACTTCAAAACATAACCCATGTAGAAACCAAACCCCGCCTATCCAGCAACGCACCCTCAACAACGTTACATCCAAATTCTCGTTGGAGGTCCCAAAGTGAAGGAGGTTGCCCAGCAGTAATGTTACAAAGTTGTATATTGCCATAGGCGCATATACGTCTCAGCACCCCACTTCTGTCGCGCATCTTCAGTCCAAAAGGCCATTTTCGTCTTCGGGGTCTGGACCAAAAATATCCGGACAGCCATCCCATCTCCCTTTTTCTCGTGCTTCCCAGTAACCGCCAATGTATTCATAAGTGTCTTTCCCCTTTCCTTTGCGGAACCAACGTGGCTGCCACCCTTTCTCTTGAAGAGTCCGTGCCTGGTACACCCAACCTCTCACGTCAGTTGTGCCAGATTGTTTCGCCGCAAGTCAGGGAGAGCTGACATGCACGGCAGCGCATCATAGTTTACGACAGCGATCTAATCTGTTCCAGAATACTTTTCATAATAGCAAGAACAAAAACATCAAGACTTACTCGTCGCTGCTTCTGTTCAAGTCGTAATTTTTCTGAATTGGCAGCATCGTACTCGCCCTTCTCCAGGTGCTTTTGGTCGGGTCTCAGCCTTGAATCTGTGGGTGGCAGCTTTTCCTGGAAGACACACATTCAACAATGGATGAGTATTGACAAACGTGCCATGCTGTCTATTTATTCAACTTTAAAGTACGAAGTAGCCTGTTGACACTAATCAAGCCCACCGAAAATCAAAATACTCACCCTCAGCCCAGACGTGATCTCATTCAAAGTCGTAGAAAATGCTGTTAGACCATAACGAGTCATCTTCTCTGGTGGGTCAGCACAACGCCACAACAGAACAGCCTCGGACATGGGGTCATAATTCTTCGGCTTTTCTGAAATATCTCCCATGACATAGTACATTGACTCGTCCCACTTGCCGAACAGTGTTGCGATCTTAGCTCCACTTTTATCATGTACAAACCCTTGAACCTGTCATAACCAATACCGCCAAAACAGATTAATACAACACCTCTAAATATGTTCAGTCTGAACACATAAAATGTGCCTTCAACTGGATATACCCAGGGATGTAGAATGGAGCAATATCACAATCGAATGACGTAGGTGTAAGCTAATCAAGAACCTGGTGAGGGTTGCGATCGATTATCGACTGCTCCTTGAACTTCAATTTTATTGAAAGCTCCCGGTTGCCTTGTATGCGCATGGTGCCGTAGTGGTCCACATAAAGCTTGCCTAAGATCAAGTTGTATATGGATGTCGTAACCTGCGAATTATCATGAATATCTGGAATATAAATGCCCAATCATAAGAAGCTTCTCAACCACATATATACATGCATTAAGAGCGTAAAAAGCCAGCAGAAAGTCTTCGTTAACCATCACACAAGTCGCTGATCCATTATTTACCCTTATGATGGTCAGCACCAGGAACAAAAGCTAAGATAGGTATCAAGTGTTGGAGACAAGCGCGTACCTTGGTCCATTGGAAAACTTCGCCATCATCAAATTTCAACGTAAGAGTGCCAACTGGATCCACTTGGATGGAACGACCCCAAAACTTGCTTTTCAAGTTGCTATCACCCCAAAACTTCCAGCCTCTACCCTCGCAGTGGCATGCCACAATCATTGGATGATGACTCACCTGCGAGACGAAGAATGAAGACAAGAATATCCGATGATTAGTCTCAGATGAAGCACACGAGATGAAAACTGACGTGTTCAGTTCTCGAGTATACTGATGTTCATAGCAGAGTAGTATTCTGTTCAGCAAGGATCACAAAACGAAAAATAAAAATGACGTCACACCTTTTCAGAGCAAAACTTGATACCCTTGTCAGGGTAATCGGCTTCGTAAGTCTCTCCAAGCAGGGGGTTGAAAGGTTTACAAGTACGACCCTGTGTTGAAGAGTATCCTGACACTGCAAAAGCTCCAACACAAAGAAGCCTCATGAGGCTGTTACCCTGCATACAGAAAAACTAAGTTAGTTCAAACAAAGGGTAGAGACAAAGAACATCACTTGATTACATCACAGAAGAACCAAGCCCACTACTTCAACCCGCATGAAAAATGAGTAACAAGAAAAGCAAATCTTACCCTCTTTCCATATTCTGCTGCCCTGTCCAAGAGATAAGAATACTCCACGTCTTCAAGACATCGCTGCAAAGATGAGATAGGCTCATTGAAATATACCGGTAAGCAGACCTTTGTGAGATCCTTTCCAATGTTGTCTTTAATCATGGACCACAAACTCACACTCTTTTCTTTCTCTTTAGGTTCTGGCAAAGATTTTCGACGAGCCACCTTTGGGTAATCAAAACCCACTATGTCCATGTCGACCTCACTGTGTGTGGGAGAATCTGGATGATGTTTATGAGACTTAACAGACGACCGAAGTGTCTCTTTAGCTTCAAAAAAGACATCATCTTCATCGTCGGAGTCTACTTCAACACCACCTTTGAGACTGTCATTGTCCTCGTCTGACTCGGTGTCACTGCCTCCTGTGAGAAAGAATAAAAAGAAAGCATGAAATTCGATTGAGGAAACGATCACAGACAGCCACCCAAAAATGTTGCGAAGGAGGAAAAACCGTACTCTAACCCCTGTAGATAAACCTCAAATTGCATACATGCTTTGTGAAACGAGAAAGACAGAAGTCTTACTAACTATTCAAAGACGTAAATTCCAGTATTTACAAAAAGGAAGACATCATATGAAGAGTACATAGACAAAATCAAACCAAATGTAGAAAGTAAGAAAGGAGATAAATACCATAATATTTCTTGAGTCCATGAAGCCCACCCTGGCCTGCTTGACTTTGCATTTCGTCCACAACAGTCGTCTCCAACTCTACTTTCTCGGCCTGCAAGGAAACCGTAGACTATCAACAGAACTGGGCATCACATATAGATACTCCAACATCTTCCTCAGTCACCCTCGTCCTCTCGCTTCACATCCACTGAGAAGAATGGACTGAAAACCCCCAATACGACCAGGCCAATCCTCATCACAGAATGCAGTTCACATCAGTCTCTAGAAAACCAGATTCATGCCTACACGTTGTTCATTCTCGATTCTATGTCCATGTATAAAGAACAGATTAACTAGACACATGTCCTTCAAACAAAATAAGCGTTGCTTTACTATACCTCGAGCAGCCGCAATCTTTCGAGTAATGTCAGGCGACGCTGCTGCATAACCTTCAATTGCTCCTTTACATCTGAAAATTCCCCAAGCATGACATCCTCGCATTCCTTCACCTTCTCCTCACTCAATCCACACTCCAAAAGCTTTTGTCTCAATTTATCGGTGGATATGGTAATTTCTTCTGAAGGAGCCACCAAGCCAATGAGCAGAGAATTCCGAGGAAACAATTCTTGCGCAGCTTGCAAAATACCAAACCAGTCACCCCTGTCGATATTTGTCTCTGCTCGGAGGTGCAGCGTTTTGGTGCCCGTGTAGATATAAAACTTCTTGTCATCAGACCGGCTAATGCGAAGGGAAGATACCTGGCCATTTATGGCAACACAAGCCCTGGTTATGTAAACTGGACAGATATCAAAATAGGAAAATGACGAACAAAGATTCTTAAGTGACTAAGATCTGTGAGGAATATAGAATCTATGAGAATCGAACGTCAAAAACTGCGATCATCTAAACCTAAATAAGAAACTTGTTAGAAATCTGTACTTGATACTGCTACACTTAACGGATTAGACAATTCGACTATGATTGCTAAAGATAAAATGGAACCAAAGCCCTAATACTGATCTAAGACCAGACGAAGACCAGAGAGGAAACAAAGCATTGATAGAATTATACAAAAAGTATCTGTGTTTCGCGGGGTCCATCCAGTGTTTTTACTACTTCAATTGGCACTGACAATGTTTCCTTCTGCAAATTGGTGCAATCGTTTCAGTAATCCAATATCAGAACTAAGCATTCGGATGCGTGGATTTACTTCCGAATTCATCTTCCGAGCCGCAAAACGTAGAGCCTCAATTTTTCAATCAGAAGACAGAAATTAGACCAATTCTTCGCTTGTGCCTCCATACCTTGAGATGTACTTCTCCAGATGCTTTGAATTGGTTCAGATCGGCGGCGCTAAGGTTGTGCTCTTTCAAATGCTCTTTCAATTGCGTGTTCTTCTGCTTCTTCATGAATCTCTGTGCCTCCTCTCCGATAATTCGAAAATTCTTAAACCGGTTGTCGTTCACCGTGACCTTACCCTGCCCATGGACCTTGTAATACGAAAACACGCCTTCTTTGAGCGCGAACCACCGCGGGCGCCATCCCTTCCCATAATTCACCCACTTGTACAGAATCCCAGCCACATTATTAGCGAGCGCTCCGCCTTGCGGCGTGGCGCTGCTGACCTTCGTGTCCACAACCTGGAAAAGCTCCCCAGAGAAATTCGTGGCCGTCTTCATGCCTCCCTCCGGCGTCACAGTATACACCTTCCCCGCCCCGCCAGGCGGAACCTCCGACACCACCCGCTCATGATGCACCACATACTCGCCACCATTTGCCTTCCCATCAACAGCAGCAACGCCTCCATTAATCTTCACAGAGCTATGCAAGGGCGGCAAGGGCGCCGTGGATCGGCCGGAGCCGGGAAAACCATGCGCGACGTGATTGTTGTTACTACTTGCCTTGACGTGCTGATTGAAGTTCCCTGAGCTTAAGGAAGTCGCATTCTGGCGGTCCTTGAACGATCGATGCGGGCTGCTCGGCTCCGACGCTGACGTGAACATCCTCCCGTTGCCCCCGCCCCCTGCTTTGCCTCCATCTTTCTCCATCGGGACTGGCGCGATGCAGCACAACGAATGCATTCAACCTCGACAAAGACTGACATCAATCTCCCTCCTTCCCCCTGCCTTCCGATCGCACTACCTTCCCTCTTCATCCATCAGGCCCTACCTTTCCTTACACCATCTATCCCTGCACTCCACCGACGAAAAATCCAATACCCTAGGGCAACTCTCAAAACAGAACGCAAATCTTCACACGGAAAAACTTCAACTCCACTACAACCTAGAGAGAGAATCCTCGTCCTCTCAATGCTAGTGCGCAAACGCGCACCGCAATGCCAATCCAGATCGAGTTAGGTTCTGTTCATGGCACCATCCGTTCGCCGTTGCAGCAAGATCCGCCTCCAGAGACAACCGTCGCGCACAATAAATCTCAAACACAATCTTACTCCACCTCTTCTTCCAGACTGACTCTCAATCCTTCTCCAAGAGCGAACACCGCAATGCCGCTCCAAAAGCACCCTGCGTTCTCACAACCTCGATCACGTCCTCTCCACGCGATTCCTATTCCCGTCGCTTCCTTCACACGATCCGCCTCAAAAATCAAACAAGCCACCTCGCCTCTCTTCTACAACCTCCCGTCACGTCCAAGGCCTCCTCCTCTCCTTCGTAATCCAAGTCCACAAACGCGATGTCGCCCTAGGTTCTCACAAACGCGCAGCGTTCCGCCACGCGTGCGCAATGGCGCCCTCGAAAGTGGCGATGCGAGCTGCTTTCACGTTGCCATATCCGTGCGAGGTTGAGCCTGAGCGCGAGATCCGCCGCGAAAGACAACCGTGTCGGTCGACAGCCGGCTTGATGGAAAGCTGGCGAGCACGCGGAGCAGAGTGGCCAGCCGCTGCAGAGTCGCTGCAGAGCGGAAACGTCCGCTCTCCGGGGCCGCGACGAAGCTGACGGAGTAGCTGCCGCCCCGCGCTGGATGGCTGGCTCGCCCTCGTCGTTCGTCTCGCCGCTCGCGTCGCCTTGCCCCGCACCTTCCCCACTCCTCTCCTCCAAGTCATATCCCTTACTTCCCTATACCCGTCGGATACTACCCCTATACCCGTCAAATTCATATACCCGTCTAATGCCACATGCATACCCGTCTAATGCCATACGTATACCCGTCCAATGCCACATGCATACATACTCGAGTTAGTCAAACCACATAATCTACGAAACTCGTGTTATCTACATAAAACGTGGATAGCTCGGGATTGACTGTTGTCGGGCATTTCTTAAATTTTGGAGTGATTTTTGAGCTTTTGGTTTTTCATTAGAAGTGAATATGCTGAGGTTATATCCTCTCTGTGTGGGCTCTGATTGGGGGGCCGGTGCTGTTGAATAGGGGATTGGGTCTACAGGTTCGAAGGGAAAGTTTCTTGAAACTGAGTTTGAAGCATCCATTAACCCTTTGAGGCCAAACGACCATATATGCGACCATATATGAGGCCGAACGATTGGCCCAAGAACCTTTGCAGCAAGTGCTATAGGCCACCTCGAAGGAAAAAATACACTGTGACTTAGAGGTGGAGGAAGTTGGGCATCTGTTGAGACCATCACCAATTGGTGTAAACATTAGCAAGTTACATTGGTTTCCATGAAGTGAATTTTAGATTTTGTGTTGAAATGTACACAGGGCATAAATGTCATTTTTGCGTGCTCTACAACAATCGTAGATTCTCTCCGGCTAGAATACCTCATTGGCCTTAGAGGATTAAAGCCTAATGTCCATTTTTGGGTCGTTACCGCATTATAATCTTGATAACAAATGCTACATGCCACCTCCATGAAAATTATGACATAGATGTGGAGGAAGATGGGCATCTATTGAAACCGGCGTCACAAAGATTGGTGCAAGCATTGGCAAGCTACAGTGATTTCCGTGAAGTGGGGTCGCGATGAAATGGACACTTAGAGTAGATGTTGTTCTGCATGGTCTATAACACTCCTAGATTCTTGTAGGCTAAAAAAACTCATTGGTCTTAAAGGGTTAACCTCTAAAGGACTACACTAAACATCGCATTTAGTGTTGTCTACACTAAATACGAACCCTTACAATTAGTGTAATGACACAACATTACACTAAATGTGAAACATTACACTATATGTGAATGGCAGTAAAAATGGGTGTTTTTTTTTTTACTTGTGCACAATTAGTGTATGAAAAAGCTTGCCAAAGCTAACACTAATTGTGAAATTGTTCGCAAATAGTGTAGTAGGGTAATTACACTATCTGTGTGACTACACTTAATGCGATGTTTAGTGTAGACATTTTAGAATAGTCTCTACTCCATTGATTAAAAACTGCCAAGATTCACTTTTTGAGAATGTAACCATAGCATCTTTTTCTCAACTTATGTGAGGTGATGTGATAAAAGTTTTGTGAATTTTGACTGTATGGATTTTATAGATGATTACATTAAAACTCTACCCCCCAAAGGACACTTTTAGTGTTCTTGTTCTTTTCATTGCCATGGGGAGTGACAACATTGGCTTATTTGCGGGATGGAAATCGTGGTTGTGAGCTGAAATGCTGGGCAGGATAAGTCATGGACAGCGAGGTGGTTGCAAAATGCCAGAAATCGGTGATGTTTTGGTTGTGTCTTTTATTGTGATGATCTTCTTGGTGTACCATACTGTACCCAGCTTTTGCGACAGTGAATTTTAGTTTGAAGTCCAACTATTTTGACTACTTCAGTCACCTACTCTCCTATGTTTGGGAACAAACTGCTTCTATGGTACCAAGAAGAAGAAGAAGTACTCAGCTCCCTGATGAGTCCTGCTTGAATGTAAGGTTGGATGACCTATAACCACCAACTTAAGCTTGCTAACCTATTTATAGCGTTTGTATACGTGGTAAGACATTTTTTGGGAATTCAAAATAGGATTTCATGAATATTGCAATTGTCGTGACCATTCATTTCTTCATATTGAAATTGCTACAAATTTTTAAAGTGGATAGTAAGCCGTGACCCATTCCTCGACATACAAAACTCTCTATTTCCACACTAAGTTGTACCAATAACCACTTCTGCATTGACTAAAAACCGGCAGCTTTGAACCAATCATGAACTGACACCCAATCAGAAATGACTTCCTAAAATTTCGGAAATGGGGTGGGTCTGTGGTGGTTTTGGTACACTTTAGCGTCTCCATTATGGGGTTCGTGGTGGTTATAGGTCATCCAACCTTAGTGTTTGTTCATTCTCTTCACTAAGCCCATGACCACATGACATAGGATAGTGTAATAGAACTACTCCCCCCTTTCAAGGATAAACACTTTCCTACACTAAGTGCTTCCCTACACAAAATGCCTAAGGGGTGCTTTTACTCTATGGACCACGAGGTTTGACCAAGAGAAATCATGAAAAATGAAAAATCATTTTTTGAGTATCTTGGTCACTTCTCATAGTGTAAAGTGGATTTGGACCGGGACAAGTATGGGCTGATTTTTTTAATGTATGTCTAAAAAGGGCAGATTTGGAGTTTACCTCGTCATTCATTCTCTCACCCTCCCCTTCTTCTCTCTTTTCTTCTCTTCTCTTGAAATTTGAGCAACTAGGGTTGCAATGGGCGGGAGGAGGAGGGACCTTGTGTTGATGCCAGGGTTGTATATGTGCTTGCACAGGCTTGTTTCACACGGTGTGAGCTTGCAAGCACTGATTTTACAAGGAGAGTGGGAGAAATTGGCAATTTCAGCATGTTCTTGGAAAGTATGGGACGAGGAATATGGAGCATTTGAGTTTTGCAAGACAAGGTGGATTTACGGATTGATTATTGTTGGCATCATACACTGAAAGGAATTTCAAGGTTGGAACCCAAGTTAAATTTGCTACTCTCATATCTCTTTGTGAGAAGTTAGGGCTATTTTTGCTAAAACAAGATACACCTTTCAAGAATTCAATTTCTGTGGAAACTAGAATTGCAATTTTGTTAACGAGGCTAGGATCTAGCAATGGGCAATTGCTTGTAGGGGGTATATATGGGGTTGTTGAATGTACGGTTTCAAAAATTGTGAGAGAATTTTGTAAAGTTGTTAGACAACATTTGCAACGAATATTCGTTCAAATGCATAGTAAATCGCAGTTTAGGATTTAAGCTAGAGAATTTGAAGCTCTACATGGCATTCCATACGTTATAGGTGCAATAGATGGATCACATATCGCAGTATTGGAGCGATTGTTGGTGGAGAAGAATATTATTGTTGAAAGTCGTTCCATTCAGCTATTCTTCAACGAATTGTTGATGTCAAATGCAGGTTTTGGGATTACGAGTTTGGTTGGGCCGATAGTCTTAATGATTGGATTGTTTTTCAAGTTACAAAAATTGGAAGAGCTTGTATGGAGGGGAAATTGCATCCGTACTAGTTGAGAGGGGATGCAACATATCTCATTAGACTGTGAACGTACTGTCCATTCAAGGGAGAAAAATTTGAATTGTCACAAATCCATGGAAATTGAAATTTCATTCAATCTTCAACCCGAATGTGTGTAGAAGGGGAATTGGGATTTTTAAAGAAAGATGGAGAATTATCATGAAGATGTGTGATGTACCATTGAAGAAAATACCGGATATTGTCTCTACGTGCATTGCAATGCACAATTTGTGCATCACAATGAAGGATGGATTCGACATGGACAAGATTAAAGAAGCTAAGGAACAACTACAAAAAAGAATAGATAGTGGCAATTTAAGAAAAGGTCAAGAATTACGTTGTGAAAGGGCATCAATTTAGGAAATGAAGAATGGAATTTTGAATAGAGATGATTTTATGGCAATAAACGAAGTGAACGATGAAGAGATTGAAGCGTTTCTATTGAAGGAGAATGAAAGGGCTGAAGACTTCCTTTGTGAAGCTACAACAATGCACAAAGTTTGGCGAAAAGTCTATGGCCACAAAAAAAATCAACAATTTGCAAAAAAAACTTAAAAATTTCATACCTTGTTTGTTTGTTGTTCTTGCAAATTCCTTGTCCATCTCACTTCTTTTTGTAATCAAGGTTTTGACTTTGTAGTCCTTCCATTTCGTAAGAGTTGCGTCCTCCTCATCGGATTCGGCAAGTTGAATCACGGTTGCCTTTGCTTTTTTTTCCGTTTTTCCTTCATGGCAGTCTTCTCTTTTCTGGGATGACCTCTCTTCTTGGAGGCGCTTCGGACACCTTTCTTGCACCTTCTTCTTATTTCACCTCCAAAATCTCCTTTCCTCTTATGAACTCACTGTGTGGGATTTGGGTGCCAATCACTTATAATTCTCTTTCACTATGCGGGAGTCTTCTCAAAAAAGCTGTAGAAGTAGGAAGAAATGCACTAGAATGCGAATCAAGCAAATTTGGCCTATGCTGAAATTGCACTAATGCAATTCTAGATGGTGCATCGCTTGGAGGTAAAGAAAATGGTGTTGCAAATTTCATCCATTTGGAGTTTTGCGACCATGTGTGCCCTTTGAAATCTCTACACTCTCCGTCTACACTACATCCCTCTGCTAAAAGAAAATATAGAGAGAAAATCTTGGCAAAAACAACAAAAATCATGCAAAAAACAACACAAAACAATGCATACACAAGAAATTAGAGAAGGAGGAAATTGGGGCATACGGCCTTTATTCACTTCTTTTACACTCCAATTGTCTCAAAAAAACAACGTAAAAAAATAGTGTCTTGACGTCCTATAGGAACATGGAAAATTTACGGGATTTTTTTTTTTAAAAATTAAAATTGATTTTCAGCCAATCACTAATTTTCAGCCCTACGAGCCCCCTAATTTCTGTCGAATCGACCTCTTTGCCTCGACTCGAAAAAAAACCCGTTTGACCAAGAAACATTATCACTCGGCAGAAAATAACATATTTAGATAACCTCAACTCCGTGGTCAATCTCCTTTTTTTAACGTAGTATATAGCGAACTTGGACTGAGACGACTTCTTTGGCCAATCACAGATTTTAGAAGGCCGTGGTCAATCTCCATGGTCCATAGTATATAGCGCCCCTAAGAGACAATTGACATGTCATCCCTTCCAAGGACCTTTTAGGTACCCATACAATGAAGTCTTAAGACTCCCACCATAATTGGCTGGACTGTGGTGGTAGGAACCACGCCAACATCGGGACTTGAACTCACAACCACCTCACCAGTGTGCCATGACTCAAACCACTACACGAAGGCCGTGGTGCCTCTATGGTACCAAATTTTTTGCACACACAAATGAGAAACTAGTTTCATCAAACTTAGCAGTATGAATGAAGTGGGTTTTGTTTCATTTGCTAAGAAATATTTTCTTTATTTAAATCCACATTTGGATTATCTATTGATAATTCATTTTTTTTAAACAAAAAAAACTCCAATATTTGTTAGCGTGAATAAAGTGTCTAACTAAGTCTATGTCCATAAGACACTAGTTAGTTTCTTACAGAAATAATTGTTGGAATAAACTTATAAGTTATGAAAAAAAATTCAAAGAAATATCTTCAGTATAGTTGTCTACTATTAAGGTGAGCCAAATCCTAATGCAATACTTTCTAATGTGTTTACACTACAATATCCTCACTATAGACTCTACATCGACTTCAAAACCGCATTTGGTTCCATTGACCATTCTCGATTGCTAGCAATTATGGGCGACCTTGGGTACCCGGAAGACGTAGTCACATTGGTTGGCAATATATACTCCCAATCTACCACTACATACACTGGGGAATTCTTTGGAAACACACGCCCTATCCCCATCCAACGTGGTACCATCCAAGGTGATACACTGAGCCCATACCTCTTTATTATTTTTCTAGAACCTCTATTAAGATGGCTTCAAAGAGGTAATAATGGCTATACATTCGGCACCTTAAAAGTCACCGTAAATTCGGCTGCATATGCCGACGATCTAGCGGCCATCTCCAAACGTCTTAAATCACTCCAAATTCAACTAGACAAAATAGACAAATTTTGTTTATGGACCGGGATGGAACTTGGGGTCCAAAAATGTGCCGTAACTGGATGCCCAACCAAATCCAAAATAAACCCGACCGCCTTTAAAGCCCTTATCCAAGCTTCCAATATCCACTATCGCAACCAACCAATTCCAGCACTCAACCAAAACCAACCCTACATATACCTTGGAATAAACCTAGTCCCATCGTTAAAATGGAAAATTCAAACTCACGCTACTACTACAAAACTTATTAAACAATGCAGTGAACTTACACTATGTTTGGCCACATTGCAACAAAAAATAAAAATGATTGATACCGTTATACGACCGGGTATCTCATATAGTTTCTATACGGTCCCCTATTCCATGCCTACCATAAACAAACTTGACAAAAAAATCATAGCCATTCAAAAAAAAGTATGTGGACTCCCTAAATGTATGCCCAATGTCATCACACAACTCCCCCACGAACTATTTGGATTAGAAGCTTTTTCACTCAAAAACGCCTATCTACGATGCATTGGAGAACAACTACAAAACGCACTCAACGACAAAGGACGACTAGGAATAATTTACAGTGGACTCCTTCGGCACATCCTTGCCATTTATGGAGGAGCACAATACCTCCAACGACTCAAAAAATCTGACTGCCTTCGGTCCCCTATTACCCGCAGACTCTATCTACTCAAAACAGTAGGCCAAACGTTTCTAAAAAGCACACTAGATGATTTCCTACTAGATCCCGTGCCGCTTGAACAAAATTGGGAAAATGAAATACATAACCTCCCTAGACTTGACAGACAATTATCCACCAAACTCCTACAAAAATTCTTTTCCGCAAACATTACCGATATAAAACAAATTACACTACCAAATGGAACACAACTTATGGACGACAAGAGCTACAAAACATTCTACGGTACCCCTCACAAATTAATAAAAGTGCACTAAATTTTGCTAAGCAATTCTTTGGTCAACCTCCATGCCTCCCTGCATGCCCAAATCCTTGCACCATTCAATTCCCACCTTACACACTCAAAGACCAGTACACCATTGGCCACAATGACATCCACCTCAACAACAACCCTCCATTAATCCCCCCAAACCCGACACATTCTCGACCACATGCCCCCCCACCACACACATTAAAAAATCCTTCCATGCACCCAATTAACAACATAACCGCACACAAACATAGAAAGTACATTGACTCCAACAACATAAGCAAACAACACACTTCATACCTATGCCATTGGCCCCACAACAACACCACGTCCACCAAATGGCTCCCGCAAAGAAATTTTTTCCCTTGGCACAACCCAAACGCTTCCTTACATAATTCCGAAATCCTCACACAATACTACATTAGAACTCAAAACAGTTACTACTTGAATATCATACAATTACATCACCCCCAAGCACAACCTCGAGATAGTAGATTTGTTACACCACCTATTATTATCCCCCTCCTAAACATCTTCACAACCGAATGCAACCCCGAAACGGACATCCTCGCACAAACAAATACAATCAAAATACAACAAGATAATGCCCACATATACGAAGGTAATGGTAGACACCTAATAACCATACCACTCGCTAGACTACAATGGTTGTGGAACCAATATCACAACGCACTCCAAACCCACATTAATATTGAACCAATACCCCAAACATTTGAAACCGAAGTTGTTTGGCTATACCAAAGACATATATACCGAATACCCAAAAATGACCCCCTTAAAAATGCACACTACACATTACCCGACCCTATCTTAGACTACCTTATCACATCCCTAAATATAACACACTTATACTTCTCATCCCCTGTTACATGCTCCACAAAAATTTCAAAATTTTACTCCCCATTCGAACGAGATAAGATTTTTGGTTCTCTTGGAAAAGCTTTTGATTATAAATGGAGCGGAATAGGCCTTGCACACCCTCACAACGAAGAAGAAACACAACAAGCAACACATTGGGCACGCCTAGCGGCAAATAATGATCCTAACCACAACATCACCATTATTATCACTCCCGACATTCATTGGTACCACAACCCTAACCCACACTTAGGCCCATTCCCGGACTCTCACATCATAGTACTATTTCAAGCAGACTCTATGACCTACAAAGAACCCACTATACCACCGCAAATACAAACACCCCGCCTTGAACCAGCAACCCTACGTATCCTATGTATACATCACCAAACTCGAGAGATAGGGACCCTAGAAAACCTCACTCATCTTACTTTGATAGCAAAAAATCTAAACATTAACAAGGTATACACCGCAATTGCCCCACCCACACCCATTGCAACCCATGTAAACCGCAACAAAAAATGGTCTAAAACCCCCCACATAATCATCTCAATATTACCAATTACCGAATTAAGCCTCCCCCTCTCCTACTACCAAATTAATACCAACCTTAAATTTGATACCAACTTTAGCTACTACACTGACGGCTCCTTTAAAGAACCAACCGAAGTAAGCCCGGGACATTGGCATCGAGAAAAAGCCGGTTA
The DNA here is from genome assembly GCA_963971425.1 of Bryoerythrophyllum caledonicum. Taxonomy (NCBI): domain Eukaryota; kingdom Viridiplantae; phylum Streptophyta; class Bryopsida; order Pottiales; family Pottiaceae; genus Bryoerythrophyllum; species Bryoerythrophyllum caledonicum. The sequence continues at coordinate 966,480 of OZ020523.1, forward strand.
TGGGATATACAATTCAACCAAAAAAATTAAATTAGGCAAAAGACTATATGGACTCCAAAATATTCTAAGAGCCGAAATGATGGCTATACACAAAACCCTTAAAATAATCACCACTCAATATCCAAACGAACCGGCTCACATTTTTACAGACTGCATAAATGTATTATATCTCCTTAATACACACATTAAACACCCCACTTCTTGGACAAATACCTCAAAAAACATGATCTCATAAATAACCTAGAAAAACTTACACAAAACTTCCCCAATATTGATAAATGGACCGCCAACCTAAACATTCACAACGTACTGTCCAACAATTTTTGGAAAAACCCCATTATAACGGATCCACAAATCACATGCCTAATCAAATTCCGCACCAGACAATATATGGGTAATGCCCGCAAACAACTCTTCTTTGGAATAGAAAAATTCCTCACAATTACATGTCCAATTTGCAACACCACGGACCCAGACACATGGCTACATGTCTTACTCAAGTGCCAAAACCCCCATATACACTCACTAATTGTCAAAAGACATAACAAAGCAGTATGGGCTATTCGTAAACTAATTATATCATTAACCAAATCCCGGTGTTTCATTCTCATGAATGCCGGAACCTTTAATGACAACCCAGAAGAAGAAGAACTCCGGTCTCCGAAGGGGGCCGGCGTGGATAAAGTGTCCGTTCATTCCACCACTTAGTCCATGCCCACCGGGCATGGGTTAGTAGTATGGAACTACTCCCCCCTTTCGAGGGTGGACACTATGTACCCAGTAACAAGTGACCAATACCAAGGGATCCAAGGTTCCAAAAGTCTCTAAGAAAGAGAGGGTGTGTACGGTGTAATGCAGGTGCAGGTCTATGGAGGGGGGTTCGATGTGTCAGGAAGGGGTTGGTTGTTTTCAAGTTTCCGTTTATGCAGGAGTATTGACATAGCATGTTGAATTGCAATAGTGTTAATCTTTGAGAAGGTGGTTTTGATTGAGGTAATGGGGATTTTAAATGTCTCTTCAAGGGTTGTCATTGAGGGGATGAAGGTGGTGGCTTTGGCACCCGCGGTGATGACGATGAGGGGGTCCACTTTCCATCCCAGTGCTTGAATATTGTCAAGTAATGGTTGGTACTTGTTTGTTTTGTTAGCAATAGTGTCCGAAGAGAATCTATCATTGCAATATGTGAATTCAATAAACTGAATAGTTAGACTAGGGTCTATGTGGTTTGGTGGGGGGTCTTTGTATGAAAGTCCTCTAACACATAGTAGGTCCGGTTTGAATCTTGCATTACAATGGCATCTTTGAGTGCAACATGTGCATGGTAATAGCCAAGGGGGGACCGTATTTTCTTGTGGGTTATTATTAAAAGTTCCGGCATTCATGAGAATATAACACCGGGACTTGGTTGATGATATAAGTAGTTTACGAATAGCCCATACGGCTTTGTTGTGTCTTTTAACAATTAGTGAATGGATATGGGGGTTTTGGCACTTGAGTAAGACATGTAGCCATGTGTCTGGGTCCGTGGTGTTGCAAATTGGGCATGTAATTGTAGGTAATCTTTCTATTCCAAAGAAGAGTTGTTTGCGGGCGTTACCCATGTATTGTCCTGTGCGGAATTTGATTAGGCATGTGATTTGTGAATCCGTTATAATGGGGTTTTTCCAAAAGTTGTTGGACATTACGTTATGAATGTTTGGGTTGCCAATCCATTTATCAATATTGGGGAAGTTTTCTGTAAGTTTTTCTAGGTTATTTATAAGATCATGTTTTTTGAGGTATTTGTCCAAGAATCGTATGGGGCCTTTATCGGGAGTTTCACCCATAGAGGGCCATTCATATCTATGAAAGTAATATGGGGTGGCATGGGCGTGTTCGTATGGGTGTTCGGCATTCTTGTGGGTTTTTTCTCCTCCTTCCTTTGCTAGTTTGTCGGCTTGTTCATTGCCGTCGATATTAGCATGAGCTCGGACTTTGTGGAGTGTAGTACTCTGTGTACGATTTTGGAGCATTGCCACCATAGATGTAAGGATAGTTTTATCCGGGTGGCTGTTGTGTAGAGAAGGGTCTTTAATGTGTGTATTGAGGAGATATAATACATTTATGCAATCTGTAAAAATGTGAGCCGGTTCGTTTGGATATTGAGTGGTGATTATCTTAAGGGTTTTATGTATAGCCATCATTTCGGCTCTTAGAATATTTTGGAGTCCATGAAGTCTTTTGCCTAATTTAATTTGTTTGGTTGAATTGTATATCCCATAACCGGCTTTTTCTCGATGCCAATGTCCCGGGCTTACTTCGGTTGGTTCTTTGAAGGAGCCGTCAGTGTAGTAGCTAAAGTTGGGGTCAAATTTAAGGTCTGTATTAATTTGGTAGTAAGAGAGGGGGAGGCTTAATTCGGTAATTGGTGATGTGGAGATGTTTGTGTGGGGGGTTTTAGACCATTTTTTGTTGCGGTTTATGCGGGTTGAAATGGGTGTGGGAGAGGCAATTGCGGTGTATACTTTGTTAATGTTAAGATTTTTTGCTATCGAAGTAAGGTGAGTGAGGTTTTCTAGTGTACCTATTTCTCGAGTTTGTTGATGTATACATAGGATACGTAGAGTTGCTGGTTCGAGGCGGGGTGTTTGTATTTGCGGTGGTATAGTGGGTTCTTTGTAGGTCATAGAGTATGCTTGAAATAGTACTATGATGTGAGAGTCCGGGAATGGGCCTAAGTGTGGGTTAGGGTTGTGGTACCAATGAATGTCGGGAGTGATAATAATGGTGATGTTGTGGTTAGGATCATTATTTGCCGCTAGGCGTGCCCAATGTGTTGCTTGTTGTGTTTCTTCTTCGTTGTGAGGGTGTGCAAGGCCTATTCCGCTCCACTTATAATCAAAAGCTTTTCCAAGAGAACCAAAAATCTTATCTCGTTCGAATGGAGAGTAAAATTTTGAGATTTTAGTGGAGCATGTAACGGGGGATGAGAAGTATGAATGTATGATATTCAGGGATGTAATAAGGTGATCTAAGATAGGATCGGGTAATGTGTAGTGTGCATTTTTGAGGGGGTCATTTTTGGGTATTCGGTAGTTATATCTTTGATATAGCCAAACAATTTCGGTTTCGAATGTTTGGGGTATTGGTTCAATATTAATCGGGGTTTGGAGTGCGTTGTGGTACTGGTTCCACAACCATTGTAGTCTAGCGAGTGGTATGGTAATTAGATGTCTACCATTATCTTTGTATATGTGGGCATTATCTTGTTGTATTTTGATTGTATTTGTTTATGCTAGGATGTCCGTTTCGGGGTTGCATTTAGTTGTAAAGATGCTAAGGAGGGGGATAATAATAGGTGGCGTGACAAATCATCTATCGCGAGGTTGTGCTTGGGTGTGGTGTAATTGTATGATATTTAGGTAGTAATTATTTTGAGATCTAAGGTAGTATTGTGTGAGGATTTCGGTGTTATGTAAGGAAGTATTTGGGTTGTGCCAAGGGAAAAGATTTCTTTGTGGGAGCCATTTGGCGTAGGTGTTGTTATTGTGGGACCAATGGCATAGGTATGACGTGTGTTGTTTGCTTATGTTGTTAGAGTCGATGTACTTTCTATGTTTGTGCGCGGTTATGTTGTTAATTGGGTGTATGGAAGGATTTTTTAATATATGTGGTGGAGGGGCATATGGTCGTGAATGTGGCGGGTTTGGGGGAGATAATGGGAGGTTGATGTTTGGATGGATGTCATTATGATTGATGATGTATGAGTTTTTAAGTGTGTATGGTGGGGCGTGAGTGGTGCAAGGGTTGGGGCATAAAGGAAGACATGGGGGGTGACAAAATAATTGTTTCGCAATATTTAGTGCACTTTTTATTAATTTGTGAGGGGTTCCATAGAGTGTTTTGTAGCTCTTGTTGTCCATGAGGTGTGTTCCATTTGGTAGTGTAATTTGATTAAGATCGGTAATGTTTGCTGAAAAAAGTTTTTGTAGGAGTTTGTCAGATAATTGACGGTCAAGTCTAGGGAGGTTGTGTATTTCATTTGTCCAATCTAGTTCGAGCGGCGCGGGGCATAGTAGAAAATCTTCTAATGTGCTTTTTAGAAATGCTTGACCTTCTGTTTTAAGTAGAATTAGTGTGCGGGTAATGGGAGACCGAAGACAATCAGTTTTTTTCAGTCTTTGGAGGTATTGTGCTCCTCCGTAAATGGCGAGGATGTGCCGTAGGAGTCCACTGTAAATTAGTCCTAATCTTCCCTTGTCGTTAAGTGCATTCTGGAGTTGTTCTCCAATGCAACGTAGATAGGCATTTTTGAGGAAAAAAGCTTCTAATCCGAATAGTTCGTGGGGGAGTTGTGTTATGACATTAGGCGTACAATTAGGGAGTCCGCATACTTTCTTTTGTATGGCTATGATTTTTTTATCAAGTTTATTTATGGCAGGCATGGAATAAGGGACCGCATAGAAACTATATGAGATACCCGGACGTATGACGGTATCAATCATTTTTATTTTTTGTTGCAATGTGGCTGGGCATAGTGTAAGTTCTTTGCATTGTTTAATAAGTTTTGTAGTAGTAGTGTGAGTTTGAATTTTCCATTTTAGCGATGGGACTAGGTTTATTCCAAGGTATATGTAGGGTTGGTTTTGGTTAAGAACCGGAATTGGTTGGTTACGATAGTGTATATTAGTAGCTTGAATAAGGGCTTTGAAGGCGGTTGGATTTATTTTAGATTTATTTGGGCATCCAGTTACGGCACATTTCTGGACCCCAAGTTCCATCCCGGTCCATAGACAAAATTTGTCAATTTTGTCTAATTGAATTTGGAGAGATTTAAGACGACCGGAGATGGCCGCTAGATCGTCGGCATATGCGGCCGAGTTTACGGTGGTTTTTGAGGTGCCAAATGTGTAGCCATTATTTCCTCTTTGAAGCCATCTCAATAGAGGTTCTAGAAAAATAATAAAGAGGTATGGACTCAATGTGTCGCCTTGGATAGTACCACGTTGGATGGGGATTGGGCGTGTTTTGCCAAAGAATTCTCCAGTGTATGTAGTGGTAGATTGGGAGTATATGTTGCCAACCAGTGTGACTGCGTCTTCCGGGTACCCAAGATCACTCATAATGGCTAGCAATCAAGGGTGGTCAATGGAACCAAATGCGTTTTTGAAGTCAATGTAGAGTATGTAAATGTCTTTATTAGTGAATTTTGCATCCTCAAGAGCTGCTATGAGGGTTTGAAGTTGTCGGGTGGTACTTCTCTCGGCTCTAAACCCTTCTTGGCTTTCATGTAGTATTTGGTGCTTTTCCCCATAGGCCAATAATATTGATGTTAGTGTGCTAGTATATAACTTGTAAATGGTGTTAGCTAAGGCAATAGGTCGGTGGTTGGGTAACACGGATGGGTTGCCTTTTTTGTATAGTAAGATTGTTAGACTTGTTTTCCAGGATGCGAGAATGGATTTTTGTTTGTAACAATGAAGAAAGAATAATGATAGAAGGTCATGGAATCTTGGAGGCATGTTTTTTAGAATTGAGTTAGGTATATGGTCCGGTCCGGTGGCTTTGTTGGTTCCCAAATTTTTTAGGCACATGTTGTATGTGTCTCTGTTATAATATGTGTGGAGAGGTGTTGTTGGTTCGCCTCTTTTATCAATAGTAAATCCGTTTAAATCATGCCACGGGTATTGCCGAACCCCGCACGTGCATGTTGGTGTATGTTGTGGTTGAAAGTGACATGGGGGGGGTGGTTGGACTATTGTTTATGGATTGTTGAAAATGTATTTCGTTTGCGATGTCGTCTGGGCTGGTTAAAATGTTGTTGTTTTGATCTAAAATGCAGTCTAGTGGCAGGTTTGTGTTGTTTTTGAAGACTTTTCTATTAATCTTTTTTGGGTTAGTTTCGTATAATTGACGATATTTAGAGATGGATTTTTTGACACATTCTCTTGCATATTTTGTAGTAATTTTCCTAGCTTCTTTATTGGCTGTTTTTGCAATGGTTGCGATGTCTTTTAGCCAGTCTTGGTGAGGGGTGTTGGGTGGTGGTACTTATGGGATTTGAGGGTGCAGGAGGTTTTGTATTTCGGAGAGTATGGGATGAGTTCGCCAATTTTGGATGGTTTTGGTTATATAAATTATCTTTCGAATTGTATGGTATGTTACAAGATGTTGTTTCCACTTTTTTGCTAATTTTCTCGGGAGATACCCCCCTTGTTTCGAGGTTCTAGGTGTGAGTTGTGGAATCGGGGGTGCTCTACAAGTCTTTTCTAATATGGTAGAGATTTCACTAATAAGGTTGTCAAAAGTTGTGCAAGCTTCATGCCATTGTATGTGTGTGAGGTGTTGGTGGCTAGAAAGAATATCTGTGAGAGAGTCTATTTGTAGTGAGTTTTTTTCAAAGAATGTTGTGTTAAAGTTGTCAAGGTTTTCTTTTGGGATGGGGATTAGTATTTTAATATCATTCGAGTTGATGGTTGTGGGGGGTCTACTTATAAGGGTGTTGTGAGGTATATTGAGTTGGATGGGGAAGTGGTCCGAGTTTAGGTTAGTTGTGGTATTGGTGATGGATGTGTATTGGGTATGGTTAGGTGATTTAATGTAAAATCCATCAATTAGGCTAGTGTGTGTGTAATTGAGTCCACCTTGACGAGAGTATTGTGTATCGGTTGGGTTGGGATTAAAAATAATTCTAGGTCTTCCGTATAGTTTTGCCATTGGTAGTCTATGTCAAGTGGGGGGGTGAGAACCCCTCCATTTTGCCTTCCAATAAGGGCAATGTCTCGGTTGAAGTCTCCGCAAAGTATTATTGTGTGGTTAGTGTGTGTATTTATTTGTGAAGTGATGGAGTTTTGAATCTCCGGAATAAGCCTAGAGTCTTCTCTGTGCGAGGGCATGTATAGATGAAGAATGAGCCATGGTTGGAGGGGTCGGTTAGTAATTTCAATAATTTGTAGATATGGTGATATATTAGCTAGGATAGGGATTTTAGTAATATTCCCGGGGAAGGCATATGATTGGTGTATGAGCATGAATAGACCACCTCTTGCTGGTGTGTATGGCCTTTGTTGTTGGATGCATCGTGTGAGAGAATGAGTGTTGTTAAATATGAGTTTATAGTCGGGGAATATTTTTTGGATATATTTTGTGGATTTTGTAGCGGTTAGTTTAGTTTCTTGGATGGCAATTATGGCGGGTGGTGTGTTGGTGTGGGCGGTTAAGTTGTGGATGCATGGTAAAGCGGTGTTTAACGTTGAGGCGTTCCATGAAGTTATATATGTATTTCTATTGTCAATATTATCGTGACTACAAAGTGGAGGAGAAATGTAGGCGGGTGTTGGGGTGGGGTGTGTGTAAGCATGTATTGGTTCGAAGCATCTAAGCGCTTCAAGAATAAGATTATGTGGGAAATAGGGGAATTTGAGTTGTAGTTCATCAGGGGAAGGGGGTGGGATTTGGCTATGAATAAAGTTATATAGGTCATTGTGTAGAGAAGTTTTGTGTGTGAAGAGATGTTGGTTTACTTCTATGAATTTGGTGTATGGGTGGAGTGTATCTATATGTCTTTCGAGAGGGTTATGTAGAGCGGATAGAGTGTTTAATAATATATTTGTCCAGTGTGTTGGGTCTGTGTTGGTATTATGTTGGTTAATGATATAGTTGCATTCGCCTATTGAGGGGTGAAGGGTGGTAATTATGGCGAATAAGATATGTGTAGATGGGTGGTTGTTGTTTTTTTGGTGTATGTAGTGGGAGATGTTGGGGTAGAGGGTGGAGTAGCTTTGGTGAAGTGTGTGATTATTTTTTAGGAGCGGCGCAAAAGAGGATGCTAAATGTTGATATTCGGGGTGGAGTTTGATTGTGTTCGGAATGAAATAGATTTTTGATAGTCTTTTGTGTTTTTTTGGATGGTTGTGGAAGACATTAGGCATCGGGCCGGGGTTAGTTTCTACGTCTCCACATAGTGTAATTAGTAGTTTACAATAAAAAAGTTTTTGGCATTGGCTTTTGTTGTTATGGTTGTTATTGTGGTTGTGGTTGTTATTGTGGTTGTGGTTGTGGTTGTGGTTGTGGTTGTGGTTGTGGTTGTGGTTGTGGTTGTGGTTGTGGTTGTGGTTGTGGTTGTGGTTGTGGTTGTGGTGGTGGTGGTGGTGGTGGTGGTGGTGGTGGTGGTGGTGGTGGTGGTGGTGGTGGTGGTGGTGGTGGTGGTGGTGGTTGTTGTTGTTGTTGTTGTTGTTGTTGTTGTTGTTGTTGTTGTTGTTGTTGTTGTTGTTGTTGTTGTTGTTGTTGTTGTTGTTGTTGTTGTTGTTGTTGTTGTTGTTGTTGTTGTTGTTGTTGTTGTTGTTGTTGTTGTTGTTGTTGTTGTTGTTGTTGTTGTTGTTGTTGTTGTTGTTGTTGTTGTTGTTGTTGTTGTTGTTGTTGTTGTTGTTGTTGTTGTTGTTGTTGTTGTTGTTGTTGTTGTTGTTGTTGTTGTTGTTGTTATATATTAAAGTATATAAATATACTATTATATTTTTTCCTTTTATTTTATTTATTGTTTTATATATTTTTTGGGTTTTATTATGTATTTTAGTATATATATATACTATATTGTCTTGGGTTGTAGCGTTGTTTGACGCTATTAGTTTGACGTATCCATCTTGTTTTCGATGACTCTTTGCTCTCGTTCCGATGCTTGTGTTTCTGCAGCCATGATGGTGGCAATGAGTTGGGATCGAAGTGTTGACATTTCTCCCCTAAGAGATTTCACCCTGTTTGCTTGTACTAGATCTGCATATTGCCTAGCTTCTTCCACGATTTCCCCTTTCATAGTCTTCATTTCTCTCCGGAGTTGTTGTAGAGTGACACCGTTGTTTTGGTTTGGGCCATTATCCATGGCAATTACTGCATTTGCTACAGCAGAGTTAACATCCAAAAATCCCAGTCTTGAAAGTTCATCCGCACTCGGTTTGTTACTTCCATCCAAGCTTTTGGGATGGGGGGTAAACATGATGTACTTGCCGTGGAGTTGTTTACTTTGTTTGACATATTTTTTGTATACCGCCGCATTTAGGCACTCAATGTTGCAAGTTCCTACATGCCAACCATGTTCGAGTTTGAAGAATGTATCAACGACATTCTCCTCCCCAAGTATGGATTTGATTCCATCGGTTAGTTCTTTTTCATTTTTTGTTTTGTTAAGATTTTTTGCGATGAGGATTAGACAATTCTTTTTTGCAATCTCATCCTCATCCATTTTCCGGGTTGCAAAGATTGGCACAAATATTTCATTATTGAATGAAATTTTGAACTCTTTTACTTTGGCAGCTTGTACTGGAGAGGGGGTTTTCACCCATGCAAACTCAAAGAAGCCTTTCTTTTCTATCCCAGTAACTTCAAAGTCGTAGCCACTTGCAAAGCCATCTCTCACAATCTCCTCGTGTAGGTCATGTGGCTCTTTATTAACAAGGCTAGGGCCGGAAATTTTGACTGACAAGAGATGTGAAAAGGCCAAGGCGTCATATGCTTTGCATACTTTGCCTTTGTGTGGGATCCCTTCATTCAAGGTAAGAATGAAGGGCCTCACTCCTTTTAACAACCCTTTTCCATCTTTTCCTGGATTTTTGAGGTGTAGCTTTACAACCCCATTCCATTTTTCGGATTGGTGATAGCAAAAGATTGCTACTGGTTCACCAATCCGGGTGCACAAGGGAATACTCATGGTCATTAGTCTTTCTTTAACCATTTCCAACACAACTTCTTTTGTCCATACTTGATCACCAAGTTCAAAGTGAATTGAAACTTGGTAATCTAAGGCGAAACCCTCTCCATCTACCTCAACTTCACTTGGAAGTTGAGTGAGGTTGAAGTGGTTGCCATCTTTCCCGTCAATCCTTTTAGAGGGCCATTCCATTTGTGGGACAAATGAGAAAGAGGGTATTGCTTCCACACTTTCGGCTGCCTCTTTTGGATTTAGACCATTTTGTATTAATTCATCTAAGGCGACCAATGGTGTTTTGGGACTTTTCCTATTCTTTGCAAGAGTCTTCATTGTGCTGAACCCTAACCAGTATTCGGTGTGAGGCAAACTTGTTGCCTTCACCTTTTTCTGGGTGGTACTTGCAACAATTGAGGCATTTTGGGACACATTCTCATTGTATGGACTTTCTACTACATCAACAAAGAGTCTCTTGGAAGGAGTGGTCGTAGTTTGAAGTTGAGCCATGCTGTAGATACAAAAAGAAGTAGTGTTACTAGAAGTATCATGAAGGTTTACTATAGCATTATCCCTTATCACCTTGTCTTTAGCTTCTCCCCTCAACGTATATTGAGGGCTTGGTGAAGCTATAAAGATCAAGAAGAGGTGTGATTGACCTATGAACATGTCATACAAACAATTGACTTGACCTCTATTTTCTAAGAGTAATAAGTGGAAGGACTCAATTCTACGACGTTTAGTGATTTTTACACACACACACTCATGAGAGGTGCCATAACGGTGGTCACCTCCCCAAAGAAGCAATTTTGATATTAAATATTGTGTGAGAACAAATGGGTTTGCATAATAAACCCAGTAATAGATAATACTAGCAAGTTTCTGTGAAGAGAATGGTAGAGGGTAATGACCTGATCGTATACTCTTCCTTTGGCTGTGGTGGTGCTAAATCTTGATTTCCGCTTCTAGGTTGGTAGGTTGCAGTGGGGGGGTCTAAGGACCGCCTTCGGTTTCCAGCTGAAGCCCTCCCCCTACCACCAGAGGATGACCTTCTGTCCTGAGCTGACGACCTCCTGTGGTCCTCGGCTAAAGGCCTCCGCCGAACTACCACGTCTACCCACAGTCAGGAGCAGTACTCCTCCGAGTCCTCTGCCAACCCTGCTTTTCCTGGACTGATCCAACCGTTGTCGAAGTAGAACTTCGAGTTCCGGCTGCTGCATGTGCGGGGACTACGATTTGAGCGCCAGCTGCGATGTCTTGGTTTAGGCCCCGCAGTCGTGCTTCTACAGGTACTCTTCGGCTTGCAACAGCATGTTGTCAGTGTTGGGTTTAGCTGCTTGTCTTGATTTGGGAGGTGTGTGCGCGCACCAAGGGCGGGTTTTAAGCGTACATTTTCTAACTCCGTCCTAGGGTTTCGGCGCGACTGTGTGGAGGCTCGCTGCCTGCAGGCCTTCGGCGTATGTTGGTTGTTGGGCGTCTTCCTGGGTCTTCGGCACTGTTGGGCGTCTCCCTGGATCTTCGACGTATGTTGACCGCCAGAGCTTCGGCACTGTTGGGCGTCTCGCTGCTGATGGACTGGCACTATTGGACTTCGGCACTGTTTGACGTTCCGGCACTGTTGTGCGCTGATGTAAGATCTCCTTGGGAGGTCACTTTGGCACGTTCGGGCACTTCTGCTCTGTTGAAGGAACTTCGGTGCTGGTGGGCTGGCAAGCCTTCGGCTTGGTTTAGTGATCGCGGCGTATTGTGCTGGATATGGCAGGGTGTTGGCGTCTCGCAGTCTTGACTGCGGCGTTGGTATGTGCACTCGCACCGTTCGTACAGCTCGGGTTTGCGGGGAGCTTCGGTCTCTTTGAGCTGTGGAGCATGAGTCGTTCGACGAGTCACTGTGAGCCTCTACGCATCGAGGTACCAGCGGCGTTCTTTGGGTCTTGAGTGCTGCCTGCTGCAGACTTGCGGAGGTGCGTATCGGGTCTGCGATCCTCTTATGCTGTGTGGGCTTGCGCGATGGGGTGATGACGATGTTGTTGTCGCAGGACGCTGAGGGTAAGATGGACCGCATTGCTTGGGGTGTCGGCGATCTCGTCTTGTGTACTCGTACACTTCCTTCCTCCGTTCGTGTGTGTTGTACCTGTGTGTAATCTGCTAATCCACTCTTTTCTATGATCTGCAGGTGTTGGGTGCTCTGGAAGAAGAGTATCGATATCAGATTAGTGTCGTCTACGCATGCATACAAAACAAGGGCAATCCAAGCATAACATAAGAAACTTTGAATGACCAAAGTGGGTGAAACTTCACAGTTACAGCGTGTCTTTGTGCGCTGTGGGGACGACGGCTCCTTCACTCGTAGGACTGCTCGTAGGTAAACGTCATTCACACTGGTCACGTAGATAGATCTTTGTTTTCCAATGGCAGAGAGAGAGTACCTGCGCATTAGAGCAAAGTGAGAGGGTTTGATAGTCGGGTGGGAGCGCATTATATACCTATTGTTTGGTTGCCGTTTGGTGGATGTCGTTGTGTTCGATGAACATCGTTGTTCTGGGATTTGTGGCCGGTTAGGGTCGGCTCTTTCGAAGTGCTGTTTGGATGCTCTTTGACGGTTGCGATGTTGTGGATGGAGGCTTGGATCTTGGACTCTCCTCAATTTGACGTTTTTGTGGATGATGCGGCGGCTAGGGTTTCGTTGTAGCTGCAGTTGGTAGTTTGTTTTTGTGCGTTTCGCGCTGTTCCTGTTATCATTTGGTAAAGGCTTGCAAGATAGGAATGTTAGACGAAGTGAGGAGATGAAGGCACTTACTTGTATATGTTCATACCTTAGTTCTGTTTGTAGACTTGCAAACTTGTTTTGGGGCTGTATTTCGAGATGTTGTTGTTGTTCACAGCTGGTTGAGGTGTGTTGTCTAAGGAATTGCATTCTCTTCATATCTCGTCGGTCTTTGGGCTCTCTTGTTATGGGCATAGTCAGCTGATATGTACTCGTCCTTTGTTTCGTCTTGTCGACTGCTGCTGTATGCCTGTTGTGATTGCTCTTTTTTCCACAAGCAAGACATTGGTATGATGTGAGGTATGAGAGAAGGGTTGGGATGCTTACCTTAATCGAGGGAGATGTGGCTTCTTCTCTTGGGTCATGCGTTTGGTAGCCTGTGGTGGATGAGCTGATTATGGTTTGTTGGAGTTGTTTTGTTGTTGGTGTCGTTGATGTCTTGGGCACATGTTTTGGTGTAGGGGCGTCCTTCCTTTGGTGGCGTCTTGTCCTGTGTTTTGTTGGTGTTGTTGCACTTGTGATATCCATGGCTGATGCTCCTGATCTGTATTTTATTGTCGCTCTTGAGTTGGTCTTTCTTTCTCCAGGGAGATGGCTGTAGTTGGGGTAGGTTATGCTGGTCTTTATCAGCTCTTGTACTCTTCGTCTTCGTGTTTTGGATGTTTTTTGTCTGCTCAGGTTGGGAACCTCTCTGTAGTAATAAAAGAGAGAACATGTGAGGATTAGGAGGGGGGTCAGAATTCTTACCTTGATTGATGTGAGGGATCTTGCGGTCCTGTTGACGGCGTGGTCCTGTTGATTGACGGCGTGGTACTGTTGTTTTGAAACTGATGCCGCAGGTTTGGGAGTGCACTGAGGCGAGTGCGGTGGATTGAATTCTCCAGTTCGTCGTCCTCTGCAGCTGCTGTTCTGTATCTCCACTAGGCCGTGATCCAGTCCGCGTGTCTCCTCTAGGCAGTGATTCGGTTCGATGATGACGATAATGCCGGCAGCTAGAACATACCTATCATCTCTGTATATGCAATGTTGTAACCAATCAAAGTGCAAAATAAACGTAACAAACTTAGCTGGATTTGATGAGTGTTGCTCTCCGTGCTTGTATCTTGTAACTTGGAGTAGATCTTGGATGCATTGTGGGTAGTGGTCGTTCTTCATGTTCATGTACTTGTATCCTAGTTGGGGAGGTAGTAGGTGTGGTGTTTCTAACTAGTGGTTTAGTATCCAGATCTAGATCTGTTTGCGCAAGAGTTGATATGAGCTGCGGGATCTAGTACTAGATCTGGGCCAACACAGAGCCCCGCTTCAGATCTACTCTCCCATTCTAGTGCTAAAAACTTCGCAACCCAACCAAGCTAGTGGCAAAGATTTAGACCTTGCAATCCCTTCCAACACCTTCCACGTCATAGAAACACCATTTTCAGCAACAAACAGGGTACACAAAGGGATTTGCAATGAGGCCCAGCAACACTCATTGCCTTGTGTATCCAGTTTGCGCCTAACACCTAAAACCTCTCCTCACCAGGTTTTGCGGAGCTACTCCATCATCTCGACGCACTCTCCCTTGTTTTAATGACAACCCACAAGAAAATACGGTCCCACCGTGGCTATTACCATGCATCTGTCATACTCAAAGATGCCACTGTAATGCAAGATTCATACCGGACCTACTATGTGTTAGAGGACTTTCATACAAAGACCCCCCACCAAGCCACATAGACCCTAATCTCACCATTCAATTTATTGAATTCACATATTGCAATGATAGATTCTCTCCGGACACTATTACAAACAAAACAAATAAATACCAACCACTACTTGACGATATTCAAGCACTAGGATGGAAAGTAGACCCCCTCATTGTCATCACCGCGGGAGCTAGAGCCACCACCTTTATTCCCTCAATGACAACCCTTGAAGAAACATTTAAAATCCCCATCACCTCAATCAAAACCACCTTTTCAAATATCAACATTATTGCAATTCAACATGCTATGTCGATACTCCTACATAAACGTAAACTCAAAAACAACCAACCCCTTTCTGACGCTTCGAACCCCCATCCATAAATCTACATTTGCATTTGCATTTCATCAAACACGCCCTCCCTTCTTTGGGACTTTTGGGGACCTAGGGTCCTTTGATATTGATTACTTGTTACTGGATACATAGTGTCTACCCTTGAAAGGGGGAAGTAGTTCCATACTACTAACCCATGCCCGGTGGGCATAGACTTAGTGGTGGAATGAACGGACACTTTATTCACGCCGGCCCCCTTCTCGGACCGGCGTTCTTCTTCTTCTTCCTCACTATAGTTTACATATTTTTTGCTCCATCGTTGAAGCAAACAATCTTTGGACTCAGCTTTTGCTCAATAGGGTTTGTTGTTAGGATGAAGACTCGGTTCTTGACTATAGACAAACAATCTCATATAGTTGAAAGGCACAAAGTTGGTGCAAAAGGGGTAGAGATTGTGGCGATTATGAAGTCTAAACACAATTTTCTACACCGATTTCAAGAAATTTGAGCATTGTGGGATTGTTGAAGATCTTAAAGTCTACAAGGCATATATCAAAATTATCAAAGCGTAGCATTAGGGTTGTTACGTGCACTTTAGCTATGGATTGTAGACATCCCCTATAGATATTACAAGTCACAATGGCTTTCATGTAAATACCTCCATTGTTATAAAGGCTCTACAAGATTTTGCAACCGAGTCGCGCAAAATGAGTCATTCATAAGGAATGCTCATAGAAGTAGAAGGCTTGAGTTTGCAATACAACATTGAAAATGGACATGAGGGGAGTAGAAGAAGATCATTTGGACATAAGATTCAGCATTTGAGGTAGTCAAGAACTCGTGATAAATTACACTTTGGCAAAAGAGTGATAATGATTCATATTGGACTATTTCACATCAACTTTCAAGTTGAGATGCATGTCTATAATTATTTTGGAAGGGGTCACAACCACCTACAAGCTTCTTTTTATTGCCATGCCATTAGATAGACACATTGCCATTGATTTTGTTCAAACTGTTATGATGGGGTTTTGGATCTGTTTTTTGATGCACAAGAGGACGCTTGCAAGCTAGTGCCCATGGCCGATAACGCTCTTATTAAGATAAATAAGGTTTCAACAAGTTTGAGAGAAAGTAACAAAATTTTGAAAATTGTATGGCTACCAACTCACCCAACTTGAATCCCATTGAAAACCTTTTGAAAACTACTTAAAGATGCCATGCATGAGAAACGTTAGCCAATAAATAGATAAGAGATGTGGGTGGTTAGTTGTGGAAAAGTAAAAGGCTATCTTCTTGTCGCATAGATGTCGAATGTTGTCACAATCCACATTCTAGTTTGAAGTGTCTACATTTTTGCAATACTTGAACCGCAAAATATGATACATGATACGCAAAACATGTCACACCCTAATCGCGGTGCTATGCCTTAAACAATTTTTGACTTTGAGTTTCTTTTAAAAGGCCATTAAAGGTATGTGATGGCATGTGATCGCATGGGAAATTAGGGTCGCTTCACACTATGCCCAAGTCGAGTGACCGTCCTCAAAATGAGTGGCCAAACTATGGCGAGAGGCCAAACTTTTTTGCCAAAAAAATACATTAAATAATATAGATTAAAGGTTTGGCCGGTCATGATGTGAAGCCCCAAAGGCCAAGTCCAAAGTCCAAACCCCATATCGTCACGCCAAAAAAAACCAGCCCAAAAAAATCCGCCAAAAAAATCGGCTTCTTTCATCTAACGGTCCAGATCTTGTCAGTTTTTGATTATTTTATTAAAAAAATTGACGGACTCTCGATTGTAGTTTGGGTCCGCTATAATGGGCGACCCAAGTTTTGCTCAAGAGGCCGTCGCTTTGGCTCCAAAACCACCCAAAAGTGTTGCCATGTAGGACGACGACCTTTGGAGTTTTGGCACAAGTGTGAAGGCCTAAAGTCCGGACTTTGGCCATTCTAGCAATCTTATTGGTGGAAATCAACGGCCACTCGACTTGGCCACCAAGTGTGAAGCGGCCCTTAAATCCAAGACCTTGTGCTTAATGCACGAAGCCTTTGCCACTCAACCTTCCTTCTAGTGAATGTGAAATGTCTTGTGGGAAATTGCCTTTGAATTTGCAATGAGTTGCAGATGAGTTTTGTTGGAGATGGAGATTTGGCGTTTGCATAAACATTTGCCTCAAGGAAAACACTCTTGCAAATGCCAAAGCCTTGTCCCCAACAAAAAAATAATTTGTGACACATACATGCAGGTATTGTGACTAAAACAAGGAGCTATAACCGGAAATACACTACAAACAACCAACTCGGCACTAAAGGGTTAAGTTGCTAATCAATGATTCCTAAGTTGGTTAATCCCTAAAGGCCCAAGGCATTTTCACACCAAAAACACTTCAAAATTGTTTGTTCTAGTGCAATGAGTAATGAGGTAATCAAAACCTTCTACTTCCACTTCAAACCATGGGATCTAAATAAAAACTTATTCATCAGTGTCCTCAAAAAATTTCATTAATATTGACCGCACGGATTGAAAGATTATTGTGTTTGAAGTATAGAAAATTGTTCTTTGTCTTCCCTGCTTTGAGTGGATCAACAGACTTTTGACTATACTTGGTGTCAAATTTTCGCACTACAAAAGGTCTAATTCATTACCTTCATGTTAATAATGATGTTATTTCCTGGTGCACCAATTTTTAGAGGTAGAGAAGGGGTGTAGCATATTCAAAACAAATGTGCAAGAAGTGGAGGTTCAAAAATTGCCAATTCAGGTTTAATTTTTTTGTGAAGTAAATATGTTTTAGAATGATGATCCGAATGGTTGATAAGAAGGTTTACACCACATCTTGTACTAGAAAAAATAAAATGTAAGAAATATGAAGATCTCTAAGTATTATGTGGAAAAGCATAAGTTTTTTTGGCACCTTGCCCGACAAAGTGTGACAATGTGTGAAAATGTTTAACTTAGATTATTATGCTATTTTCCAATTAAGACAAGAGATTTTTTTTGACAATATGAAAGGAAATAATATTATTTTCTAGTATTGAAAATCTTACATTCAATAGATTGTTCTAGCAAAAGTTTTGGAGTTGCCCAACGTGCCCGGTCTCCCCATTTGAAATTCAAAATCCCACAACTTTTTCATAAAATGTCGGATGTAGGAATAAATTAGACTCACATAAAGCTTTTAGCAATGTCCATCTTCATTGGAAATTTCAAAAAGGAATGTTATAAATTGACACCATAGGAACCTGCCCAAACCTTCAAGAGTCTCCCAAGGGTACTCTCAGGCCTTTAGGGGTTAAATCAGCTAAAAATACCCAAAAAATCTAGTTGCTATTTGTACATTGAGCAAAAATGAAAACTTCAACCACCTTTTGAGATGATATCCATGAATATTACTCATGTATTGCAGGGTATTACTTATATATATGTTTATATTATATGCTCTAAGAAGAAGAAAAACTCCGGTTTCCAAATGAGACTGTCGTGAATATAGTGTTTGTCCATTTTTTTCACTAAGCATATGGCCACCGGACATAGGCTAGTGTAATAGAACTACTCCCCCCTCTCGAGGATAAACATTTTTCTACCCATACCACAAGGCCATGGGACCCCCCACCATAATTGGGTGGACTATGGTGGTAGGCACCACGCCGGCAATAGGACTTGAACTCACAACCACCTCACCGGTGTGCCATGACCCAAACCACTACACTAAGGCCATGGTGCCTTGTGTATATGCTCTATAGTACACTTCGAGTAAGTTAGTTGAATAGGTTACCAAACTCCTCCAAAGTGCAAGTTTTGTTATGCAAATTTTGCTCCCTAAAATTTTACACTACAAAGAGTTGTACGTAAAATGTTATGACATACTTTGCTCCCTCCTTTCTTAATTTCACTTCTGTAAGTGTTAAGATTGGTAAAATTGGAGAAATTATGGGGTAGTAGATAGGAGCAAGGGCAATAAAATGTAGTGCATGGTAGTAAAAATTTGACGAGGTAAAACGCACTTCAGGGTTTAGGGTGATTGCTTTGGATGAAAATGGTCCTTTTAGATGAAATTGTTGGATGAAAACAGGATGAACAATTTGGTTGAAAACTTGATTTGTGTTATTTTCCATGTGCGTTACGGTTTTTTCCAGTCTGGGCCAATAACATTTACAGAGGGTGGACTGTATATTGATTACTGTCAACCATGAATGATAGGTGAAATGTCATCTCCAGGGGGGGATGGTGGTGAGAATTACACAGAAGGAGTTGGAAGATGAAAGTGATGATGAGTGGGTGTTCCACCTCATGCCAATGAGTCCCACATCATGTGAGTATTATATTCATAAATGATTGCAGCATTTCCAGAAGCATGCGAGGTGTCAAGATTAGGACCAAATGCTGAGGACAGGGAAGCATCTCCAACCATCCGACAATTTGAAATAAACAGTGGAGAATCCCTCGTATTTAACCCCCAAACAAAAAAGTGTCCGTACTGGGGACAAATCTTTTCACTTTGACTCAACCCTTAAACATCAGTCCGGAATTGAATATACAGGCATTTATCTATTTAGTGTACATAAAATATATCAAGCTTAGCTAGACTTACACCTTTGGATTGAAGATTCTTCAAATTAGCATCTTTCATTTGGAGTTCGACCCTTCAACATCAAAAGATGCCACTAGTGTCCACAACATTCTACATGTATGGGGTCGTGCTTGTATTTGATAAGGTTTAGATTTGCAAATGAACTCCAAATGAAAGATGTCCGTTGAAGAATCTTCAATCTAAAGGTGTAAGTCTTGCTAAACTTTAACCCCTAATGAACCAAGCGTCCCTTAGAGGGACAATTTTGATTTTTGGCAAGTTCCTAAAATTTGAAAAAAAATCATTTAAAATATAAAATTATACCAGATTGTCCCTAACCAGAGATTCATAGAGGTTTTTTTTTTTTGGATTCTCAATTTGAAAGTGAATACAACTCAATGTAAACAATGGGGACAGTGGACAGCCTAGGCACCCCTACGAACCAATGAAATTCAAGTGCCAAAGAGGGACAGTAAGTAGGGCACAAAGGGTGGAGGAAGGGTGGGGCACCGCAAATCATGGGAGAGAAAAGTGCAAAGAAAGACCCCACGAAGTCCAAGAAGTATGGACCAATTAAAAGAAAATTACAAAAGAGTATTCTAGACTTGAAGTCAAATCATAGAAGACCCTCACTTCTAGGGGGAGTGGGTGAATGACGTGACCCTTTATTTCATGAAAGGTCCCCAATTTCAAGCCCTGCCCTCCCCAGTTATGCTTGAATAATTCAAAAAATTCATGAAAATTGATATTTGTCTATTTTTGGAAAAGATTTTTTCTATGATTATTGGAAATAGAAATATCACATGTGAGCTGTTGGGATTGTCGAATTTGTAAAATTTGATGTAGCAAGAAATAGTTTACCACTATTGAACTCATTCTCATGGTTTTATACCCCCTTTCACTAAAGTATTTATTTCCACATGTTATACCCCTCAATTTGATCCCAAATTTGACACACTATTAGTTAACAACATATGGGTCATATTGGTAATGGTTCTGAATACACTTTAGTGTAAATGTTACAAGATATGCTAAGTCAAAGTGGGCTGACCTTGTCGGGCAAGGGGGGAAAAAACTATTTCTTGCCTTTCAATCGCAAGAATCTTCATATCCATGTGGTGGATTGCTATTTCAAAAAAAGGCATTATTTTTATATATTTTGACTTTAAGATCATACAATTTAAATTCCAAAATGTCACTCAAAAATGTGATTATGTACCTCATTTTGACATTGGTAATTTTGGACTAGATTTTGAGGGAAATTGTCCAGGAACTTTAGGGGTTATTACAATTTTTTGTATTCTACAAAGCAAAATACGTGCATGTATGCAGTCCCCGACTGACGTTTTAGGGTTAAATTAGTGAAGAGGAAAATTAGGGTTATGACTTTGAGGCCATTCCCCCCCTTTTTACTAACAATCTTTTTTCTACAGGTTGATGAATTAACGTAGAAGAAGCTGGGAATGTGCTCTGCAGTACACTGTTTTCTTGTTGTGGGACAGTACTGCAAGATGCTTGCTGCTTATGGGCTACGTTATTGGTTCTTGACATTGCACGGAACACCATAAGCTCATAACTTACCAATAGGACGTTCTACCTTGAAACTTGATCAACAAGGCTGCAAATTGGTTCAAATTTCAAAGCTGGGCATACAATTAACCCCTAAAGGACCAAGTGTCCAAAAATATCCATTTTGAAAGTTTGGTCAGGTTCCTATGGTGTCAATTTCCAACATTCTTCTTTGAAATTCTTACTATAGAAAGACATTACCAAGATCTTAGTGGGAAAACAATTTTTTTCCTAAATTGGACATTTGATGAAAAAGTTATAGGGTTTTGAATTTTAAATGGGGAGGGCGGGCTCCTCGGGCACCTCCAAAAACTTTTGATAGGACACTCTATTGAAAGTGAGATTTTCAGTACTTGCAAGTAATATTATTTCCCTTTATATTGTCAAAAAAAAGTTCTTGTCTTTAGTGAAAAATAGCATACCAACCCAAGTCAAACATTTTCACACATTGTCACTCATTGTCGGGCAAGGTACCAAAAAAACTTCTTCTTTTCCACATAAAACCTATAGATCTTCATATTTTTCACTTTTTATTTTTTCCACATCAATATGTAATGTAAACCTTCATATTAACCATTCGGATTATCAATCAAAAACATATTAAGTTCAAAAAAAAAAGTGTGAATTAACAAATTTCGAGCCTCTACTCCTTGCACACTTGTTTTGAATATGCTACACCCCGTCTCTACCTCTAAAAATTGGTTTGTAAGGAGCTAACATCATGCTTAACAAGATGGTAATAGATTTAGACCTTTTGTAGTGAAAAGTTTTGACACCAACTGAAGTCAAAGTCTGTTGATCCACTAAACGCAGGGAAGAAAATGAACCATTTGCTTGACTTCAAACACTATAATCTTTTAATCCGTGCGGTCAAAGTTTATGAAATTTTGTACATGTATTACTTAATAAGCCTTTATTGAGATCCTACGGTCATAACTAAAAATAATTTTTTTTGTTACCTTCTTTATTCGTTGCACTAGAATCCATTTAGTTTGAAGTGTTTTTGGTGTAAAACTGTCACGGTACCTTAGGGGTTATCCCGTAGGACAAAGGGTCTGTTTGCACTTGGAGGTTTTTACATACATGCAAACTCCCTATATCTAAGAAAATCAGATACCATGGAATGATTTCAGACTACACTAAAAATCTCATTTAGTGTAGTGGAATAAATGGTATTGTTATCCTAGTACACTATTCGTGAATAAGTTGACAATTGGTGTAGGCTGCCACTATTATTAATAGTACCCCCAATTATCAACTGCTTAACTATGATTTCTTATGCAAGCCCATGCTTCTCCTCATTGGCAACTTTCAAATGGCCATAACTCACTCAAATTTTGTCCAAATAAATTTTTAAAAAAGGTATTTTTTGTCATCTATGTTTTCTGTAGATGTCAAAAACCACCTCATGTGCCTAATTCAGTTAGTAAATGAGAGAGTTATGAGATTTTTCATAAATGTCCTCCTCAAAGGAGAAAGTGAGTAGGAATATGGTGCTAGACAGGACAAAATTATGTTATGCACGAGAATTGTCTAGTTTGCAATTAGTACACAGGTTTGTATTTAGTGCCCACTTCACTAAATCAGATTTTAGTGTAGAGAACAAAAATAGTTTCTTCCCTTGACAAGTAGTTACGATTTACAACAATAGAAAATTGTGTTCATGCACTAAGCCACTTCATGCATACCTTTGTCATTATTGCAATAACTTGTAGATTTTAATTGTGCACATGTTCATTTTCAAAAGAATTGTGAAGTACCAAGCAATTGCACAAATATTTCCTACCTCCAACCTACCTCTAGTCTACCTCCAGAATCCTAGTCATGATTTCATCCACCTCGTAGGATGCCATGTCATTTATTCCTCACGACTATTTCTAGTGCGAATGTATCAATTTTTACCTCCATCCCACCAGCCTAAATGGCAATTCACACCTCCAAGTCAAAACAAGTCCCTAGACATTTTGGTGGAATCTCTACTCCGGTGATTAAAAGTGCAAAGATGGACTTTTTGAGAATAAAACCGTAGGATCATCTTATAAACTTATATGAGATGATGTTGTAAGAAATTGTGAATTTTGACCGTACCGATTGATACATAATTACAGCCAAAGTTAAATAATTTGTTCCATGTCTGGACATTTAGTCTTTTAGGGGTTTAAGGCTATTCTATCTAATTTAAAAGATGTAAGGTAAGTTGTTATATGTCCCAAATTATAAGCATTTGGAGGAGATGCATGATAATAAAATTGTTTTTAGTCATAGTAATAATGTATTTCACATTATAATAAAATGTGGGATATATTATAGTAAAATGTATTGCAGATTCAACACATGTGATTTCATATTTTTTTCCCTATGAAATGTGAATTAGTTATAAATTTACAAAGTAGCCTACCATCTTTCGGATTATTGTGCCACTAAAGCCCCCATTAGTTCCAACCAAAAACATGGGGAAAATTATCAATAGCAAAGCTTAACTTGGAGGTGTGTATGAGTAAATGGGGTGAAAATGGGGCGGGAATGAGATCATTTGTATAGCGGTGAAAATAGACAGATGAATAGGATACGCTACCTTATCAAAGTGTCAGAAAAACATTTATACTTTCATCCAAACTTCAAATGGAGTCAAATATCAATGTTTTTGTGCGTTAGCTGAGTAAGGTAGAGGCACCCAATTTCGATCGGCCACCCAATTCCGATAAGTAGAGTATGCATGGCATGGTGCATGAAAATGGGAAATGCATGAAATTGTGCATGAAGCGACCCAAAACCAATAACTCAAAATATGAAAACTCCAATCATTATTAGCATTGGGTCATGAAGTGTGCAATTTTGGGTTGTTCCACCTCAATTGAGCTTTCATTGGTGGCCTTGCCTCAAAAGTCGAACAAGGCCGAGCGGCATTGGGTATCCTCCATGAGTTGGTTATCCATGGCATGTCTTCTCTCTTTTACTCACTCTCACTTATTGGCATTGGGCAAAGGAGGGCACCAAATCTCACCTAATCTAGAGTTTGATTATGGGCTCCGATGGTTTTTGGGCTTTTAAATTCTATATCAATTCCAAATATTTGTGATTAAATTTGAAAAAAATCTTTGTTGAGTTTCATTCCTAATTCCGCATCTTTCTACATAAATGTTTATGACATACAATGTCATTCGAGTCCCGAACTGGCTTGAGTTATCCGAATTGGGTGCCTCTACCTTAAAGGGTTAGTTCATCATTGGGCATATTTTAATTTCAAAAAAAATTTGGGATACATTCCAATGTAAGATCAATTATTGTTATAGAAAATATAACTTCATTCAAGGTATTGTGAATAATATGCAAATATTTAAGTACAAGGGTATTTAGTTTTGGACTCTATTTAAAATTTAGTTTTTGACTAGTTTTAGGCATTTAAGATCTAAGATTACATTAACGTATCTTCATGATTTTTAGACTATTGATTTCTAAGATGGGGTTTTAACCCCTAAATTTCCTTGACAATTTCACACCAAAAACACTTCAAAACTACCTCTCTAAGATGCAACGTTGCAAGAAAATTTGAAACAATTTTTAACTACTTTCAACTGTACAACTTCAGTTTACCTACTACAAGGTGACACTCAAAAAAATTCATAAACTTTGACCACACAGATTGTAAGATACATGCATTTAAAAAGTGCGGTGTGGTTTTTTTCTTCCTTGCGTGGAAAGGGTCAGCGTACTTTGACTCAAGATATTGGCATACATTTCCACTATACATTGCATAAATTTGATGAATCTATATTCTACCTTGTGTTAGGTCATTGCACGCAAAAAATCACAAGTAATGCAGGTGTTTAGGATAAGAAAAAAAAAACTTGCAATGACAAGGGGTATAGAAAGTAGCCATTTACTTTGGAAAGGAATTTGTTTTTTTAAATAGAAAAATATTTTTTGGATCTCAAATCTAAACTGTGGATAGAACTATCATGCATTATCACATTAAAAGAAAAAAATTCAAAAAAGTGAAACCCTGAATTTCTATGCATTTTTAAAATAAAAACAATGATGGTTGCCAAAAACTTTCTTTCATTGCTACCCGCCACAAAAAGTGCGCTTTTGAGCTCTGTAGTGGCACTATTCAAGCTCTACAATAGTACTATTTAACTCTACAATACCGTCCCCGCTCTGCCCGCACTCTCTGTTTCAAGCTTCAAACCTCAATAATTTTAGTTTTGTGAATTTGTATTAAAAGAAATCCCCTGCAAAGCTATTACTTATACGCATCTATGATAATTTTTTTGAAAATTTATGATAGAAATTGACACTGGTGTAAGCTATCCAAAATCATTAGGAGTCCA
The DNA here is from genome assembly GCA_963971425.1 of Bryoerythrophyllum caledonicum. Lineage (NCBI taxonomy): Eukaryota > Viridiplantae > Streptophyta > Bryopsida > Pottiales > Pottiaceae > Bryoerythrophyllum > Bryoerythrophyllum caledonicum. The sequence goes on from OZ020523.1 coordinate 991,407, forward strand.
TCTCGGGACTTTTTGCATTTAGGGGTTAATAAAACTTTACAATTGAAAATCATTTTGGCATGAAAAAGATTAGTGATAGCAATTTTTATTCCTAAGTACCATCATTCAGGTTGTGGTAGAGTATTTTGACACTAAAATATTTTTATCCTTCAATCCGTTTCAATTTTAAATCCTCATTATCATCTTATCATGATTGTATGAGTGAGGTTTTCATGCATCACTTCCGTTTACATTTATGATACTTCCAAAAATTATATTTTATGAGTGGGAAAGTCCTAAATTTTTTTGGAAATTCAAATTTTTCAGGGAAACTTTATTTTAATCCCTAAAGGCCCGCAACATTTTAGCACCCAAACTCACTAAAAATTGCTAGTTTCAATGCATTCAACAAAAATTGCAAATAAACACAATTTGTACATATTTGACCATATGATCTTGTACTAGGATTGTACAAGTGTATGTGGTAAATTATAAAATTAGCTTGACCGCACGGATTGAAAGATGTCAGCCTTTGACTGAGACATAAACTCTTCTTGAGGTCATACTAAACACCTTCAACGAACTTCAACCACCTTCTATGCCAAATTTTTGCACTACGGTCCGTGATTTTCTAATTTTAACTTTTAAAGGATCATGTTAGGCACATGTGCACCAAATTTTAGAAGTAGAAGAGGGGCAGAAGATGTCCTTAATAATCGTTACTTGTTGCGTGGTACATAGTGTCTACCCTCAAGAGGGGGGAGTAGTTCCATACTACTAAACCATGTCCGGTGGACATGGGCTTAGTGGTGGAACGAACAAACACTTCATTCACGCGGGCCCTTTGGGACCGGAGTTCTTCCTCTTCTTCTCCTTAATAATCTTGCAATGCAACTAAGTGCTGAGAATTAACAATACACTTCAAGTTATGCATATATCATACCTTTGAAATTCAAGAATCCGTACATCAGATGCAAAGATTTCCATTCCCTTTCCAAGAAGTTTTTTTAATTCCCTGTCCATTAAAAAAATCCAAAAAAATCAATTTTTCTATTCAATTAATAATAATTTTGCTACACTATTTGTTATATGTCACACTAAACCGATGTACTATTTGTATATGTTATTGAAAATTGTTCCTAAGTTTTGAACCGTGGGTTGGATTTCTACAAAAATGATGTCTATGGAAAGCTAATAAAAAGTTGCCTATTCAGTTAAAAAATCTCAAGAAATCATGCCTTAATTTGATATCGTGGAACCTTATCCAAACTTAAAATGTCCCTTGATGGGACTTGGTCCAATAGGGGTTAAATACTGTGGTTCAGAATTTCAAAGAATTGGTCAAAATGCTAAAACAGTAAGGAAATTCTGGCCAAAGGATCTAATTTTGACTCTTTGAATTTAAGATTTGTTAAACAAATGACTTGTTCTAAACAAAATGATTAAAAGAAATGCAATTGAATTCTAAGTCTGTAATAGGATTCAATTCGCCACTTGGATGTCAAAACTGTGCCCTATAATATCAATATCAATATCAATATCAATGATAGGCAACACTTTTATGAAGAATTTACGCCCCATTCACTCCTTTTTAAATACTTCAATAAATAATCTCTGAAGAAAAGTAAAACAAACAGTAATTCAATTAACTGAATTGAATTGATGAGGTGTATGGGTCTGTAATGAAAATCTGCCTGTATTTAACCCTTTTGTGTCAAGGTAGTTGTTTCTAGGTCAATTCTTGTGCTTTCCGGGGTATAGCTCCTTCTCTGTAAGTTAGATGTACTTTTTTAGACTTTTTACCAACCATCTTTTTGTTTGACAAAATATTTACTTGACACTGTACTGTTGAATCCAACCCTCTAGTCTGGTAAAGCACCGTGTGATGAAGTCATTTTGGACCAAAAATCTAGTAGTCAAACAAACTACAATTGGACCTCTTTAAATGATACTCATCGAAAGCGGAAAAAAATGTAACACTTATTGAGAGTATCACTTATCAAAAATATTTTTTATAAAAGTTTTTAAAAACTTATAACACTTATCAAATATAACATTTATAAAAATTCAAAAAACAAATCATTACACTTATCAAATAATACATTTTAATTTATTTTTAAAACAAACAATAACACTTATCAAAAATAACAATCATAAGCTTGAAAATGAATATTGTAACATTTTCAAAAAACATTAATAACACATCAAAAAATAAATCTATGACACACATTGAAGGTCACAATTGGAAGACTTTAAACAAAACTTTATGGAAATAATGGATGAAAGTACAAATAAACTAAAAATGATATATCAATTAAGCCGACTCAAAAAAAGAATCTATCTAGGTCTGGCAGGATTCTTCCATGTGCCACATAGAAACTTTCATGTGAAGCAAGCGAAAATTCTTCACATCTGACAAAACATTTTCATGTCGTTGCTCCAAAAATGTCTGCAAGGTCTCAAGAGCACCATTTGCACCATCTAGTCCAACCTATTATACTATATCTTTGCTACTCACCATATCCTCATCTAAATCACATTGCTGATAATCCGGGGGTAGTAAATCTATGATATCCTCATCAGTAGGTTAATAAGGATTGTTCAATTCAAATTCAAACTCGAAATTGATGAACTCTTGAGCATCTATGACTTCATCCTCTGTAGTCTGAGATGACAACAATGTCAATTGTTCTAACAAAGCTGCGACTTCACTCAGACGTCTCGCTTCTTCTCTCTCGCTCTGAAGAAGTCCGGAGAGACACATGTGTGAATCCAACAATTTTGAATCGTTTGAGGTATAACCCCAACACGCCATGCTCACTCAGCCATAACGACTACTTGATAAACGTCAATGCTAAAATCTCTTACAGCCATAATATAGTCTATTTGATGCTGTATCACTAACTTTCGTTAATGAGCCTTAAAAGATGCAATAATACTTGCATCCATAGGTTGAAAATGACTAGTGGTATTTGATGGCAAGTATACTAACTTTGTTATCCTCAATCGTGAAGCCACATTTGACACCTGATGACCAAAAAAGTTATCAACTAGTAGAGCTACTTTCTCTTTCCGTGCCAAAACCATCCTCCTCTTAAAATCTAATATAAACCGCTCGAAAATATTAGTAGTCATCCATGCTTTGTTGTTAGCGGCCCACATTATGCCTAAATTCTTTGGATTTTCAATGTGCCTAGAAGTAAAAGCTCAAGGCTTGTAGTACTGGTTTATAACTAATAGAGGAAGACAAATACTAGCATCAGCATTTGCAGTCAAGGCTATCGTGATACGCTCCTACTCTTTCTTCTTCTCTGACACTCGCTTCATAGCTAAGGTACGGTTGGACTACAACCTAAAAAAATACCGGTCTCGTCTATGTTGAAAACATCAGAAATGTCGTACTCAGCCACAATGGCCTTAATATTCTCCATCTGCACCAAAACTCTTGTTGAAGTATCTACTGATGCATCCTCTTTGTGACAAGGATAATCCTTGATGTTAAATCTTCTCTAAAAAATTTCCATCCATCCGCTCAAAAGTTGAAGTTCTTTCTCACTGGCATCTCTCGGTATCAGCTCATATAGCCTCTTTGCTCTAGCTACCACAAGATCATCTGATAAGGTATCATCCTTCTCCCATTCTAGTGAATCAATTAAAAGTTGTTGCCTCCAATTCTGGACATTGTGCCTTCTTCATATGCTTGGAAGCACCCGAAGTATCCACACCTGCAGCGATGACCGATGCCTTCCGTTTCAATAACCTCATAATAGTCAATGTAGATGCCAAATTCTTGAACTTGTCATTTGCCCACTCAGCCAATGCCTTGTGTGAAATCTTGCGACCTGGAGCCAAGACCTCTTCATGATAAGAAATGATTTCCTGTTGCTCTTGCAATGTGAATTCACGGCCCTTGACTGTGGCAACCTTCGGCCGAGGCACAAGAGACGAAACCGGTAAACTCATCCTTGATACTTAATTATCCTACTTGCACCACTCTACAATAATAGAATTTGCTCATTAAAAAAACTCTTTTTTATTTTTTGATTAAACACTCTCTTAGTCACACCCCAAGCCCTCTCCCTCTCCCCAAACCTCTCTCTTTTAAAATATAAAAAATAAACCCATTGTCCCAGCCCTCTCCTTGGCCTTCACTACATCAATCTCCTCTCCCCCTAAACCCCCCTTAACCGCTCCCTACCCTTGCTATACCCACACCTTAAATCCTAACACTCCCCGACACCTTAAACCGACTGTACGTTGTCCCTTGTACATTGTCTACCCTCCCTCGTGACTCTTCACCGCCGTCTCTCCCGACTCTTCACTGCCCTCCCTCAAACTATCATACCACCCTCCTTCCCTCTCTCACTAACACTTACAAGTTCTTCCCCTCACTATCCCTCTTTCTTCAACAAGTATAGTGTAAGGAGTTATTAAATAATCATATTTAATTTGTATCAAACAACATCTTAGGTGCAAAACATATGGGATAATTACATGAAGTAGCACCAAATTTTTGGCTCTAATATCAATATATATTATAGTGTTATTTTAAAAATATCGCTTATCGAGGTGCATTTAACAAAGAAGGGAGCGGAGAATGTTACAACACTTAACGTATAACACTTAGTAGTGTTAATTTTTTGGAAGCAAAAATTTTCATATCATTTATCAAGAAATATCACTTATCAAGGTATCATTTAAAGAGGTCCAATTGTATATGTCCCAAAGGGCACTTTAAGATGTTTTTTTCTTAACCTCTTCCATGGAGCTTTCAACTACACCATGTTTATTCAATGATACGAAAGGAAAAATAATCATTTGTATCATGTATCCATCAAGGTATCATCATATAACTTAACAGGTGTCAAATTATTGTCCTGAACTCAACATACTTTGGGATTTACAGTTATCTATTTCCTCTTCCAAACTTCTTTCTAAAGGACATGCAACAAGCACGAAGAAGGTTCCAAAGTTCAAGTGCTCTACAAGGAACACTGTACTTAGTTTTTCAATGTGATGTAGTAGCAGCACTTCAAATCGACATTTGGATAAGGGCCCATAGGGACCAGGAGTTCATGTGAAAAGAAGCATACCTTATCCGAGAGTTGGATTTGGCACTATAGTGTCAAATATTTATTTATTTTGAATAATACATATTTGGAAAAACCACATATTCTTGAGTGTTTTTGTTTGGTAGAGTAAATAACTTAGTTTTTAATGAAATATTTTCCAAAAGAAATGGTATATATTTCTAGAACTATTTTTTGCCAAATCCAAGCCTCATGTACAATAGATGTATAAAGTTATAGTATTTTTTTTTGGCACAAAGAAATTGAGATTCAATTGCAAGGAAGAAACCAAAAGCAACACAAAGAGCGCGCTAGGACTGGCCACACCAAAGACACAACTGACCAACTGCACTAAAGATCACATTTAGTGTAGCATACACTAAATGCAAAGCCATACACTAAATGCAAAATTCGCAATTGGTGGTGACATAACCATACAGTAATTGTGAAAGACTACACTATATGTGAATTTCAGTAAAGATTGTAACGGATTTTATTTTACTTGTGCGCATTTAGTGTATGAAAAGTAAAAAATCATAATATGTTCATTAAGACAAAAAAACAACCATTTGGAGGAAGAACGTTGATTAAATAAATGAAACGTTTGGAGAATCTTGTGACGAATGTTGAGAATGTAGGAGAATCTTCTGGAATAATTTGAGGAATCTTGATGCATTTTGGAGATTCTTTTGAAGATTCTTAGGAACTTGTGAGAATGAAAGTATGACGGCCACTAAGCGGTTGTTTGGTGGTGTCATTAATGACATTGGCATCTAACACTAATTGCGAACTAAACCCAAGACACCCTATAACAGTCTCTACTGCACACAACCTTGAGACAACCCCAATTGGCGTTGAACCGAGTAGAGCAGTGGAGTGATGCCAAGGTGCAAAGCCTCATCTGACAAGGCTTGACGGATTACAGTAGACTGGCGTGGGGGAGAGTTGTGACTCCTAATACCGATCAAAGTAGGATTGATGCTACCATATATATGTACAAAGTTAGTTTGCCCTTTGGAGGCCGGCATTCTTCTTCTTCTTCTGTACAAAGTTATCAAATTGAAATCATGCTGTTAAACCAAATGCTTGGCCAAAGTTTGAAGGCTTTGACCTGTGCTTTCCCAAGGATGTGGGCAGCTGCCCTGAATAGAAGAAACTTTTTGTCCTCGGGCAACTGAAGTGTCATACTCATCAAATTCCTTGCATCAGAGCATCGTACCCAAGGGTCTGGTTCAGCAAAATACAACTCTACAAATAGATTTCTAATATTTTGGAAATTACTTTCAAACAAAATTTCTTATCTGGCGGGAATAAATAAATTTGAGCATTTTTTTGGGCTGAAATATATTTTATATTTGACTGTTTGGCATTCGAGTGCTAAACGTGACTCTCGACTACAATACCTGTAAATGTCCTTTCCAAAGACAAAAGAGAGGGTGAGATCTAAATATATAAATTAATTGTGCATGAACAATCTCATGCTCTATTTTTTTTTGCACCAATGAAATGCATGACTAGGAGCACCCGCTAGGCACGGTGCGGGGTATGGTGGAAAACACGACTGTGGGTGGGATGCGGGGCCGACTAGTTGTTGCCGCTACCCCCCTCCCCCACCACCACTATAGCCCAACCTTCCAAACAATATTGCATGCCACATGTCAGGTTGACATCGACTATACTTGCTTCCTGCCACATCACTCATAGATCAGTCGATGCTTGCAACCTCCACAACAACGTCTCATGGAAAGGCTTCTCATTTCCGCCTTGGCATTCGGTGGTGTGCTAAAAGGATTTGCAGTGGAGAGATTCGGTGGCACGTTTTCACTGCAAAGTCTGTTGGTGTAGAGGTTGAAGAGAGCGATGCAGTTGCTCTAATAATGACAATTAGTATACTTGGACCTATCCAATGCAAGCTAAAGGTCCCCTCATAGTACCCCAAACTCCTTAGAAATTGGTTGGTAGTTTCTCAATACGTCTTCAAAGCCAAGTCACTCTCTTCATGTAGTCCCAACTACTAGTTTAACCCTTTAAGGACAGGAGGCCCATAGGTGGTCACTTTTGGAATAATTTGCAAATTGGTGGGCTAATAGTTTATCTTTGCTTGATCTACAACCTAATTTAAGCTCCTTGGATCTTTGTGCTTTCAATGTGGTAAGGATGTGCGCTGGAGTGTGACGGGCGGACTATAGTATTGTTTGTAGTGTTTAGTCCCAATGAAATGTGCCTACTTGTGGCATCTCGTAGGTGTAGATCGCAGGTGTTGTCTTCGAAGGATTAAACTAATAAAACAACAGACGAATCCCATCTTCATTTGAGGAGGGAGAGGTCCAACTAGCCTTCTATTCATATTTATATGAGGTTTATTGTGAGCTGCCTTTATCATCTCCAAATGAGGTGAGGTTTCATTTTGGAAGGGGAGCTTGTTTTCCTAGTTGAAGTGGAATTGATGGTCAAATTAAAACTTTAAGGTTTCAATTCTCGTCCCGATACACCCTTATCTTTTTTACATATTTATCATTATTAAGGTAGAGAAGGAAGTCACTACACTGATTATCCCATTCACTATGAGATGCACTACACTCATCCCTCCTATAAGTTATACCTCTTATAAGTTATAATGCCGCTAGCCTTTAACATTAGCTAACTATAACCTCAACTAACTTGTAACCACCACAACAACTCCATTGTTGGCCATCCTTTGCAAAGATCAACCCCTTGCACACTCCACAAATGCGGAACACAAGCGTGAGTGACAAAGACGTCGAGTTCCTTCTATTTTGTGCTTCAATTGCCACTTATTAGGCAATGAACAAAGTTTGCTCAATCTTTGGCACAAAGGTCTCTTTTGTAGCACTAGATGAGTTTTTTTCTGGGTTGAACTCAGATGAGGATCGACTTCAATTTGAGCAAATCGTCGGTGGTATTGGGGTTGTCCATGCATTCTAATTAGAAAGCAATGTTAGTTTGATGAGAAGGAGTTGGGTTCTTGTACAATAAGATGTTTTCTAGCGAAGATGTAACAAAGGGACCAAATAGTCTTTCAAAACAACAATTTGCATATCAGTTCATCTATATGTGGTCTCTATCTTATTGCTTTGATTTTGAAGCCGTGGTTTGAGGAGCTTGACATCGCTAGCCATCCTCTCCAACTATAAAGAGCTTGCTTTGAATAACAAAGAACATCATAAGCCTTCTCTTGGCCATGTTCACGTGCACAACACTCATAAAAAGTGAAACTGCTCCGACTGTTGTCGACATCACAACCGGATGCACGATTGACAAGGTGTACGCTTTGTGCAGACTGCTTCGCACTCACCTCCAACCCATGAAACACTCTAACTTCCCTCACACTCGGCCTCTTTTACCACCGCAACCACAGTCCAAGAGGCAAATCATAGAGATGGGTCTTGTAGAGCGCCGAGTTAGGTAGCTCGGATGGTGATTGGCAGAGTGATTGACAAAGAGATGGTGTGGATATAGTGTCGCGAGTGAGCAAGGGCAAGAAGAAGAAGAAGAGGAAGAGAAAGAGCGCCTCTGGTGTAAGCGGCCTTTGAGGTGAAATTGGGTTGAACTTACCAAGCCTCTTCTAAATCCTCAGCTAACTCTTAATCCCTACTAAGTTCTTACCATCTCCATCCACCGGTGCCAAATTTGGCCATAACTTATGGGAGGGATGAATATAATAATTTTATCATTTCACACAAGGTAAAACATTTTACAAGGTATGTTAATAGCTATTGCTTACATGAGTGGTACCAGGGTAAACATATATACATCATAAATTTTTTTATTACCTTGAATAAATAGTCACAACATTCATTAGTTGGATAAAACTGGGTGCCATGGCCTTGGTAGAGTGGTTTGAGTCATGGAACAGTGGTGAGGTGGTTGTGAGTTCAAGTCCTACCACCGTAGTCTACTCAACTATACTAGGGGTCTTAAGACCTTGTTGTATGGATATCCAAAAAGCCCTTGGAGGAATGACATGTCGGTTGCCTCTAAGGCACCTCGACATGGGGAAGTAGTTTGATAACACTATCCCATGTCCTATGGCCATAGGTTTAGTGAAGAGAAGTAGTTCGATAACACTATCCTATGTCCCCATGAGGAACCAAGATTCTTCTTCTTCATCTTCTTTGGAGAAAGCTCTAATTTCATTACCTACCAAAATCATCTTTTGCTAAAATGAAACACAAGAAGAAGAAATGAAACTCAAGAAGAAGGGGTGATTTGATGAGTTCCACAATGTGTTATGGCCCTTGTCTTTCTTCTCCCTTTAATTTCGATCGATTCCCCCACTATTGCGTTTTAGACCTTGGTGCAACTAGTAATTAACCCTTAAAACATGAGAAGGTGCCACTAATTGCCACAATATTCTAAATGTATGGTGTCCTGCTTGAACATAATAAAGTTCAAATTGATTGAAATGATCTCCAAATGAAAGATGCTAGTTGAAGAATATTCAATCCAATGGTGTAAGTCTTGCTAACCTTTTGATACATTTTTGGTATTCTACCGACCCAGTAAAAACAATTCCGGATTGACGTTTTATCCTTAAACATTAGTTGGGAACCATATATACAAGCACATACCTCATTCTGTAGAATACAAAGAATATGTGAAATTTTAGCAAGACTTACACTTTTGGATTAATGATTGTTCAACCAATATCTTTCATTTGGAGGCCATTTGAATATCTGAACTTTATCATGGTCAAATAAGAAACCATACATGTAGAATACTATAGCCACCAGTGGCACCTTATGACGTTTAAGGGTTAATGTTATAGTGGGTACATCTCATACTTAAATAGGATAATCTGTGTCCTGGTAACAATATCAAACTCTACAAAATTAAATATATGGGTTAACTCCATTACCCACGGATGAAATCTGCCACACACGGAAGAACTCCACTGAATACGGATGAAATTTATCATTGATGGATGATATCTGGCCGAGAACCCCAGAGACTTCGAAGTAGAGAGGGAGTGCAGCTAAAACCCCGAGCAACACAATCCAAGCAACTAGGGTTTAAGGCGCATCCCTTGAATTCCGACTTGAAGGAATTGCTCGCATTCCTCCTTCATCACGACCATGGTGCGAGTGCGGACGCTGCAACGGGTCACAGTGCCGCCCTCGCTCCTGCCCGAGGCGTCCCCGGCTGCCACACACGCGCATCGCGTGGCTGCTCATGTGAGTGAACGAACGCCTGTCAATTCCATGGATTGAGTGGAGTTCATCCGGTGATTGTGGATGTGGTGTTTCAGTTTGCAGATAATGGCGCCGGGTGCAACGTCTACATCGCTTCTGGCGTGGATATCTACTGTGTCAAGGTGAGGGCGAATTTTTTATGAGTTTCACTGGTGAGAGATTTGTTAGGGTTATATGAACAATCTACGTTATTATTTTGTGCAAGACGGATCCTTTCTGGCCGAGTATATTGTTTGGAAAACTCTACTGTGTTGGTTTTGAGATGTTTCTGGATTTATTTTTTGTAGATGGACTTGAAGGAGACTGGTGTTGGCTCTGGAAAGGAGGACATGCTGATTCCTGTGGACACTGAGGTTAGCGAGTTCTCTGTGTTGTTTGGATTGTGGTGCAGATTAGAATGTTGTTGAAGTGAAATGGTATGTTGTTATTTGAGGATTATCTTTGCATCTAAGCATATTAGCTCTTCAAGGTCCGCGCAGGCGTTTATACGGAATTTTACTTTGATGTAATTAACATATTCATGAACAGAAATGCTGAGATACTTATACACGTTCATATTGAGGTAGTGATCATGGTGTCCCTCAAATAATAATCAATGTTGTAATCATACAGTATGCGAAGTGTACTTCTGCCTTCCTAGGTTTTATGAGGTTAGCAAACTATGACATCCATTAAGTATGAAGAGCGGAGATCTCACTTGTTCCTGGTTGTGGTTATTTTCCTCTTCAGGTAGCTGGTGCATGGCAAGTGGAACAGTGTCCACACAGGGCGGAGATCCAGAGCATTGCACTCACTCCTTCTCCAAGTATTTCATCTTAGCACACGATTTGGAGAATAATGATTTAGGTTTTACGTATTATTTATGAGTAGGCTGAGGTTTTACAATTTTGGGACAGTATTGGTACATTCCTATGATGAAGCCTTGGAGGTGAAATTCACAGTTTGTATGCGTATTCCTGTTGATGATGTGCTTTTGCATCTTACAGGTGACGAAGGTTTCCTCTTGGGATCAGTGGACGCGTATGGTCGCCTTGTGGTGACTTCCTTGAACTCCGATATTCCAGGTACCATGATTGGGCGATCGTTTCCTCGCAGTTCATGGTTTTCTCGCCTTCTGTCGAGCATTGTTTTGATCTAGTGTGATGTTTTTTCAGGGTCTTCGTACACAGCAGGACCACAGGATGCAGGGGTTGGTGAGGGTTGGTGGGCTGGTGTCGTGTTCAACCGTGACCAGCCAACTCTGGTACATGGTGCCCTAACCTTTCCATTTTAACCTTACAGAGCCTCCAGAGAAGTTCAAGTCATTTTTGCTCACCATTTGTTAGAGATGAGTGTACTGAGAGATTGTATACTGTCTCAAGCATATGAGGCGTGATCATCTTTAAGCAGGCAGCAGTTGGACGTGGCATGGCAAAAGCAGTGGATCTTTACGATAAAGACATTTTTTTCCGTACTCTACGCACGTAAGTGTGGTAAGCTTTTGTTACTTTTGACTGTTTGGTCACGACATGTTCATACTTCACATGAAGAGCAGTTCGCCTTGTTGTCTAATTTCGCTCACTTCTTTCTTATTTAAACGCTCTGACGATTAGGTTGATGGTCCCAGATTGCAGCATCCCACTGCCTTGACTTTTCTGCATGGGCCCATGTACAATAGTGGCTCAATGCTAGCAGTTACAGAAGGACCCCAGGTTCATTGCAAAACCTTAGACTGGTTTTTTCTAGTGCAACTCCATTGGGTTGAAAGTACTACTCATTACCTGTTTTGAGACTTTCGCTCATGATTTCTCTGACGTTGCAGTTGAGTATTTGGGACCTGAGGCAAGCTGAGCGAGGTGGATGTGTGCGACGGATGTTGGGCGCATTTTCTGGAGAGTCCTTGAATGCTGTTGCTTGCTCGTCAGAAGGGCTTGTTGGCATAGGTGGTGCTGAGCGTGTTGTACTTGTAATGGATCCCTTGAAGTGAGTAGTACTTCTCACAAGCTTCAACATGTGATTTGATCAAAAATTACAGTGACAAGGTCTGTTGCTTAGGGGTCAAGCATCTCTTGGTGTTGCTTCTGAACATATTCTTCTATTCCAACAGGTGGACTCCAAGGTCACGATGGACTAGCTGCCTAAAGTACGAGGTAGGTACTTCCTTGTGTAGCTAGGAATGCACGTATTGTTGTTTGTGGGAAAAGTTAGCATGATCTGAAATTCTTGCTGCTGTGCAGGTCACTGGATTGTCCTTTTCTGCAGTGGATCCTGCGCTCATGTATGTACATGGACTAGACTACGAGGTATCTATCAACAGAGACAAGTACTTGTAGAATTTCAGAGCTTGTTCAAGGCCTACTTTAGGGTGAAGAATGGGAACCATGTACATCGAAGCAGTTCTATTTTAGTTTCGCTTATTCCATGAATTTGTTTATGTTTTCATGCACGCCCTCACATCCTTGCGTCGTTCAGGTTGTTTGTGCACCTTGGAATAGAGAAAAGACTGGTGGGAGCAACACAACGGCCTTTGCATTTCGAGGCGACTCAAGGTGGCTAGGTTTTGATAAAGTACTGACCTGCCTTTCCATAGACCTTTTGGATTAGAGTGCATGAGGGTTCCTGTTGTTTATAGGGGGTGCACAGAACTGTCCCTTGAACTGTTTGTTCTGTTGCACGCTTTGATTTTCCAGCTGCTATTCCCATTGTACCTCGTTTTTACCTCAATTCGTTCTTTTGCAGTGCTACGACTCAGATCTCTTCGCAGGCTGGAGCGAAGCGGGCACATTGTACGCTGGTCATGCGTCAGACGATGCATATCTTGGTGCCTCAAATTAGAACCTGATGTAGACAAGAGGTACTTCAATCAAGTTCTAGCGCGGTCTACGTGGAAATTGAAAAGCTTCATTCAATTGATGAGATTGTACGATGATTTGAACTGCATCAAGCTTCTAATGTGCTCATCATGTGAAATTGGATAGCGAACATCACCTCTAGCTTTGGGCACTAATTTCCACTTGAAAAAAGCTCTAGCTATGCTCCTGGTAGTTTTGTAAGGATAACTGGAACGATAACCGTAACGTTTACTTGTGTCAGGACTCAGCATAGAAGGTATGATTCGTGAGCGAAGTACATCATGTATACAATTATATCTACACGGACGACTAGGCACAGTCACTAAATTGGACAAGTTTGGAAAAAAAAACTATCACCCTATCTAAACAAAAAGCTAACTTTAACTCCTAATCGATATGAGTTTTAACTATTAGAAATATAGAACGAATTGTTTCCAATTGCTTCCAATAAAAAACAAATGAAACAATGAATCGATCCTAATCAAAACTCTAAACAACACCAAACAAACCCTTCCACTACTATTGTTCAAATTGCTTGACCCACAAAGCCCTTGGGGGAGATGACATGTTGGTTGTCTCTAAGGCAATTAGTGTAGAGAAGCACTTAGTGTAGAAAAGTGTTTACCCTCAAGAGGGGGGAGTAGTTCTATTACACTAGCCTATGTCTCATGGCCATATGCTTAGTGAAGAGAATGAACAAATATTATATTCACATTGGTCCCCTAAGGAGACCCAAGTTTTTTTTTTTTTTTTTTTTTTTTTTTCCTTCAGATCGCTTCGAGTGTTAAACCTACCGTATGTGAAGGGCACCTCCGGCTATAAATAATTCAAGAATCTCATGCCGGATTTTTCTGGAAAATATTCATTTGAAAAGTCGAAATACAAAAAAAAAAAAAAAACAAATATTGTCGAAATTCATCAAAATATCAAGAGCATTGAAATCTGGAGCTGGAATCATGGAAAAGAAAGTGGGACAATAGTAATCTTTCACAAACACCATGCAATACGTTGGTGACAAGACAAAAAAAAAGATGCCAGAAATGAGACATGCACCACAACCTTTTATGACCATGACCAAATAAGTCACTACATACCTGTCACGACAGCTCCTTCCCGAAATCATGTTAGGCGCCAAACAAGTGGACACCAATAATGGATGTGGGGCTCTTGAGTGCGTCCCTTACAAACTTGTATAAACCACCAAGCTCTTGAGTTTGAATCTTCATCTTTCAGTGTCCTCCGTTTCCAGTTTTCAGGTTTTGTAGTGCCAAAGTCGACCGTTTGTGGGGGATTTGGGATTCCAGCTTCACATATGTGCGCCTTGCCTCCCCGAGCTCCCCAATGGCGTTCCTCGTAGCAATTAACAGGTAACTACTCCCGCCGCTTTTTTCCCAAGTTTTAGAACTGGATATTTCATTCGGGGCTTGAGTTTTTGTTTGACGTGGGGTGTGGTGTGTGCAGGGAGTCGTGTTTGTAGCGTTGATTTGGGATTTCGACGGTACAGTTGGTGGGCGACGTCGAGAGCTGGCTGCTGGCGAAGGGCGCGTACTCGGTGGTGCTCGTGGAGTAGGGCGGGAACAGAATCTTGGCGTTCGAGCGCGTGGACGAGTAGCTACGGTGGCCGCTGACGCGAGACGAGCCGGCTGTGGAGCTGGACCCGTCTTTTCTCATCCCAACTTGTGAATCACCGAGAACGCGCTGTCACCTTATCCATCGAGAACGTGGTTCCGAGACCAGGCGAGAAAGATCCGTGAAGGGGAGAGTCAAGCCGAACTCGAAATCTAGCAACATCAGCCCGCAAACCCTACGCAACTTTGGAGTTTGGAGTTTGGAGTTTTGTCGAGAGTACCGGTAGGTGAATGATTTTGATTCTGCCCAGTATGCTCAGCCATCATGACCGATGTTAATTGTGTTCATTGGTAGCTAGTTCAGGAGGAACCAGTTCATCTTGATCTTACGGTACTGATCCTTTCCTTTGTGTGAATCATATTGTCCAAAACTGAAAGATCGGAGTTCTGTTGATATGTTGTGGAAGTAGGTGAAATGATGTGGATTCCGTACAACACATATAGTAAGGTATCTTCTCATAGTGCTCATTCCTTACACCAATTGAAGTACACCTGGCGAGAATTATTTTGTCTCATGATCAATCACGGTTTCATTGCCTTGCTTCAGGATTGTTGAGTTTGGTATGTGAAAGTTCGCTCAGTTTGTTGCTGGAAGTTTGGAGTTCTGTTGATCTGTTGTAGAATTCTGTTCAGTACACTGAGACAAGTAGAGCCTCAAATGAATCACTGAAAGCTTCATGCGATAGTTTGGAAGCACATAGAAGGTCGTGGCGCCGAACGTGGATGATTACAACAGCAAGCTGGCGTAGAGCATGGCAAAGGGCACCGGGAGCATCATCAAGGGCATCTTTCTCGTTCATGATTCCATGAGAGCAGGAGCATCTACGTGAAGGGGAGAGTGAAGCCGAATTTGAAATCTAGCAACATCAACCCGCAAACCCTAAGCAACTTGAAGAGGTAAGTAGCATCTCTGTACTCACCTGATACTCACTGAGGTGAATTGGCTGACAACCTTATCTTCATTTTTTCAGGGCGCAGAATATGTCCATTGCTACGGAACAAGTGGCGAAGAATGTTCTGGAGGGTGTTGTGAAGACGGTGTTCTTCTCTGGCGCCATGATGAAGTCAAAGGCGGGGAAGAAGTTCTTCAAGCTGTTGCCCGGTGAAGTGAGTTGATTTGGGGTTTTGACAGGGTTTGCTATCGATCTGTAAGCGAATGAGAGAATATGTGTGTTTCGTTTCATTTTGTAAGCTGCATTTTGTTGGACTTGTTTTGGGTTTGATGTTTATTTTCTTCCAGGTTTGGAGATTCTGGAGCTGGTGGTGCGCTCGTTCTATCGTTGAGTTTAGAGATTCAATTTTGAGGTTCGTGGGCTACGGGACTTATAATGAAGAGCTTGCAAATGTTGCAGCTCCTGACAAAGATAAGGTAAGGACAAGACTTCATTTTTTCATGCAAAGTTTACTTCTAGTCATCATATTTGGATTCATTTCATGTGGTGTAAACTCTAGCTTGGCTGCCAGTATTCTGGATGTTAATGTTTGTGCAAATCTTGTCATGGATGTGCTTTCTACAAGGGAGTTTTGGTTTTCTAGAGTGGATTCTCTGTCTGTACTTGCATGTTTGGAAATTCCGAAGAAACTTTGGCTGTGTGTACTTTGTAAACTTGCAAACTTTCGTAAAGGGAATGCCTGTGCTTGCAACAATCAAGTTTTGGTTCTCTAAAGTAATTTTTCTGTTTGTGTGCTTGGATATACAGATGTTTAAAAATTCCAAAAGTTTGGTTGTGTGCATATGTTGTGTCAACTATAATTTGAGTGTTTATTTTTTACTATAGAGATATTTGGAGCGACTCTAGCTTGTAGTCAATGAAGCACATATAAAGTCACAAAGAAGAAGTTTAATGTTATTTATTGCAAACATTCAACAAGGGAGTCCAAAGCAGATCAAGATTCGAAACTTTCTAAAAGGTCATTCTCCAGCTCATTTTGAATTCTTGCAAAATTGATCACGTATATTAGTTTTTTTTGTTGCAAAATTGAAACTAACATCAAATGTTTTGATGTCTTGTTGGAGAGACGTACCTTGCCAATCTTCTTAGAGAAGAGACACTGTAGCTTCTCTTGTTTTGGAAAATTGTATCTTCGATAACCTCTTCAATGCTTGTATTCGGTTCTATGTCATCAGCTTGGTCCTCATTTGTTGAAAGTTGTTTACCTTGTTTGATGTCTTTGAATAGTGGATATATCATGTTTTCTTTCTATGCATCAACTTGAAAAGCGTTCTGAAAAGACCTAAATAAACCGCATTTCTCCCACCCTATCTTAATAAGCCGCTCATTGTCAATGTGTAGCCAAGCGTTGTAAAGCCAATTACATAACTCAGGCTTCATGGTCTTTAGTGTCATATCCAGCTTGATCTCTTCTGCTTCACATACTTGTAGTTGTTTAGAAATCTCTTGCATACTCCATTGATCATATTGCTCTCTAAATCCATACTTGAAAGATCTTTGTAAAATAACGTCTGCAGGTTGATAGATACTTGTGCAATTTGCTGGTACGTAGATAAGTTTCACATGTGGATGACTCTCTTTAAACCATGTAGCGAATGCCTCAGAAGTGTGCATGGACCAGCACTCAATAAGCTAGATGAGAGGAGTATCCTTACTCAATCGCAGACTGTCTACTTGTTTGATTCTGTAGAGGTTGAGTATTTTTTCTACAAACTCCTTACAGGTCGTTAAGTTGCTCCAATGATTCTCCGTGTTGGTGATGTGCCACCCTGCATCTTCACATAATTGCCATCCTTGGTTGATAGGAGGTAAGCTTCTAATTGATTTTCCACTAAAAATCACTTGGAAGGGGAGTAGATTTCCTGCTGCAGATGAGGATACGGTTACACTGATTTGTCTTTTGTCTTCAACTCCAAGTACGGCGACATGCTTAGTCCCCTTCACATCCCAAGTTCTTGTACCACATGTTGGTACAAGATGGATTCCGGTTTGGTCGGTATTTACCACTAACTCCTTTGGTATGCTATAACACTTGGATAAATAGGCAATGCGTTGTGCCATTCTAAGCCCTTGTAACTCCCAATCCTTTGGGAGTTTACTCGCAACAGTTGTAGCCTTTCTAATGGTCCAATTTAACTCATTCTTCACAAACGATCTAACCCAGCTGAGCGATACTTTCCATTCACTTCTCCCTCCCTGACCTAAAAGAGATGGATTTTCTGCCTTGATGATCGAAAGTACTAAATTTCTTATGTTTCTTGCAAACAATGGTTGGCCTGCTTCTCTATGTGACTTGAGAGTTCTAACCACTTTCTCTTTCAGTGCAGGGTGTTGGGAAAGAATATGACAGTGCTGGGCGCCTCCACTAAAACGGGAAGTACCTAGTTCTATATATTTTTTGTATTCTTCCTTGACATCCCATGTTGCAGTACTAAACCATTCATACATTGTACCTCTAGACAGTTGATGATATGGTCCAAATTGCTCTCCAGGCTTCTTATAAGCACTTTTAAGATAGTTGCAGGCATGGGTGATAGACCTAAACCTTCTTACTGCAGCGTAAATAGGACCCCAAAGAGAAGGTGCAAACCAGTTGTTATATGCCCCGCGTACCTTTTTATTTGATGAAGTGGTGCTCTCTTCAATTGAACTCATCAAGATTGGTTCCTTTGATCGCTTTGGCCTTCCTACGGGCCGCTTGACTACCTCCATCTCTACCTCCACGTCCACCTCCAATGCCTTCTCTGCTTGCACTTTCTCATGCAATATTGCAAATTCACGTTGGACACTCTCCTCTCTCTCTTCTTTGCTAATTGGCTGAAACATACTTGTCAAAGTCTTTAATTTTGCCATCTCTCAAACAAAATGGAAAACGTACTCAAACTTCAAATATACTAAAACTTGCAACCAAACACAAAACTGTCTGTGCAACAACGAAACCTTGGAAGTATATGTAAGATTGCATTAATTGTGAAGCCGCCAAGGAATTTGAAAAGGTGTTGGTTGCAATGGCAAAAAAAATTATCCTTCATTAGCCGTCGAATATAATTCATCCCTTAATAAAGTCGAAACTTAGTCTTTTTTTTGGATGTAAAAGTCGAAATTTTTAATACTGTGGTAAAATTTGCCGAACCAATTTTTTTTACCTTTGGCTCTTCATACTCCAATCACCCTTGTATATTGCAGACATGTAAAAGCAAAAAAGGGAATTTGAACCTAGGTATTTGAAGAACGTGCTCTAAATATTTACAAAGTGATTGGACAAAAAATTGGCTAGTACCTCAAAAATATCAAATCTATCTTAACTCTCCAATGAAACATAGAATTGAAGAGAAGGAAAAAATTCATTCTTCAAAGAGTACAATTCAAAACTTCAAATTAAAAAAGCTTGGCATAGTTTTATATGGACACAATATTAGAATCTACTTAGTAACCACGGTCAAGGATTCCTAGAATCGTCATCAACCTGTCATGTACCCACTCCTAGCATTTCTCTGCTCAGAGCCACTCTCTAAGATCCACAAAAACGTAGATAGTCCCCGTCTAAAGTGACGGTTATGTACACCCTCCTTGATCAAACCTTCCCAGCTTTCATTCTTGAGTGCTCGGAGTCGAGACCTGGACGCCCTCTTGTGGGATCCCAATTTGGCGATTCCGAACGCGCCTTGGACGGCGTCAGCTCACGCCTCGGGTTTCCAGGCAGAATTGATTTTTCTCCGATTTTTTCCCGATTTTTTTCCGATTTTTTTCGGGTTTTTGGAGGATTTTTGGAGGATTTTTCTTGGTTGTGAATCGCTCGGAGGAGGAGCGGCATTCGGAATATGTTCAGTACGTATGTGTGGTCGGTCTGATCAGCCACTTCGAGATCCGGATGTAGAGAGGGTTTGAATGCCAGTTTGTCATTCTGAGTCAATTCTAGAGGATCGGTTGTGTCCTTTGATATGTTTGGGTTGTAGTATGCAAACAAATTAGCTCCAAATCAGGCACCCCATAGCTCACAAGAACCATATTGATCTAAATCCCATCTTCCTAATCTCATTTGTTCCAAATACAACCTTTTTGTATCACATTTTACTTGCCACGACAGACATTTAGGGGTTCATGAGATCCAGTTAGCTGAAAGTGGGTGTGATTTTTCTACTTGCTGCTGCTGTCCTGCTTTTGTCGATGTCAGGTTTTGAGAGGTCACTTGGGATCCAGTGTCACATGACATTCTTCAAATAGGATGATGTTTGTGTGTGATCATGTTTTCTCCGGGGGTTCAATGGCACTTTTCTATAACACATGCTTTATGGGAGCATGTGGTGTCAACTCTCAACCGTGAATGATATTCACCCTCATTGCCATTTTCTCTGTTGATGTTGGTGTGTGGTTGCATTGCTAAACGAAGTCATCTTGAGAGAATGGGATCATATTGTTAGTCGGGTACCTGGTCTTAGGGTCTTGAATCATGTTCAGAGTCGTATGCATTATGTTTAATCTGAAGTTGAATGTTTTGTAAGTGTGATTGCCTTCTGTGCAGGTGGTGGTTATGAAATGGAAACATCAGTCGTGTGAATCATCACAGTAAAGATGTGGACTGGCAGGAGCAGGAAGTCGGTAAAGCGGTTCTCGTATCTGCTGCTGGAGGATGGGGACCATTACATCCAAGACTGGATAGTGTCATGTCGCCCGGGCTTGGTCGGACCCGGTGCACAGAAGGTAATTTAGCTCCCATACAATCAATGCCATGGTAGACAAGGATCCAACTCTAAATTCACAGTACTAGTGTTGTAAAATCAGCTACTCTTTCCTCACTCTAACTATTCATTAGATCAATAGAAGAGTTTGCACGAGATCAACCATGAACACCAACCGCCTTCCTCTCATTTAAGCTGACTGAGAACTGATTCTCTTACAAAAATCAGGTGACTTAGCAAATCACCAGTTTTTTCAGAGTATCTATTGATGGAAACAACCCCCTTTTTAAAAAAAATTGTGTGTGTGTGCAGCCTTCTCAGCAGAGGAGGTTGAAGGGGCGGCTGCGCTTGTGTGCACGCGCGGTGTTCTTCGAGCCAGACTACATCAAGGCGCCCATCCTGATGTTCCCTCTCTCCAAGATCAGGAAGATAGAGCATCTGGTGGAGCCCTCGCCCGTTGTTGCGTCTACTACGCCCACCAGCAAATGGAAGGATGGCAGCAGTCGGCAGGAGGGCTTCGTGGTGGACACTACCATGCTGGTGAAAATGAAGGAGGAAGGCGTCGACGCGCCCTACGTGTTCGAGAAGAAGGACAGCATCTGGTGGTTCACCATGGAATTCGCCCCTGTGCAAGAGGTTCTCACTTTTTTTAATATGTGTGCATTCATATGTGCAAATATGTTTGCAATATGTGTGCAGATATGTGTGAAATATGTGTGCATTATGTGTGCAAATATGTGTGCATTATGTGTGCAAATATGTGTGCAAATATGTGTGCAAATATGTGTGCAATTTGTGTGCATTTCCCATTTAAGGTTATACAAGTGTTGGTACCAGCACTTGAGGTGAACCAAGTTGATTTGAATTGTTCTGATTACTTGGTTTAATCTGTTCTGATCATGTGCAACATGAACACTGATGGTACCAACACTTTGAGGATAATGCGAGGGCTTTGAGTAGATAAGAAGTGTAACCACACTGATTAGAATGAAGAGTGTTTTCCTGATTTCGATTGATTAGTTCTGGTTGTGTGCCTTGTGGTTGATTGCAGTTTTTGCATCAGGCGCAGTCGTTGCTGTCCGTCAACATGCTGCCATTTGCTGAACGGGACATGATCTTGCAAAACAAAGCGGCGCAACGAGAAGCCGCAGCGCAGTTTGATAAGACCCGCCTTGTGGACGTTTTCAATGAGCATGTGTTACTAGATTTCCCAGCTGCTCAGGTACCTTCTCACAATGCTTGCAAGAAGTTTTTGCTCAATAGTAATGCATATACTCTTATTTGTATGGTTTCTTTTGTTATCTCCACTGATTTGGATCTTGATCTTCTTTTGTTGATGTCTCCTTTTGGGGGGATGTGTGTAGGTGACTCCTTTGGTTCGAGAACCAGGTCGATTAGTATTAACTCAATCCCGAATCTACTTTCAGGTAAGAATCTTAGAGGTTCTTAATAGAAGTCCCAAGGTGATGTTTACGTTGCCATCTATGTACTATCCCTCTCTGTCCTGTTTGTATTTGTTTCTCTACTCATGTGATAAAACCATCATGCCCTATAACTGTATCTACACTGTTAGAATACAGTAAGGGTTCACAATCGTTCTGAAAAGCACTTACAGTTCATGCATCTAAAAAGATTTGACAAGTCTAGTATGCCCTACTGCATCTACACAAATGGTATCAAACAACTAGTCAGAGTTGCACCTGGAAAGTCATGCACAGAAGTGTCAATGTTACCAAAAATACCGCCCATTGATCGAACGAATGTAGCCTTCTTTCCTCTGAATGATCATCGTGGTTTTCCAAATGGATTTCAAGTTTGAGATAGGTGATATATATCTTGTCTTGTGTTGCCTTCCCGTTTGACTGCAGCCGCTACATAATTTAAACAATGATAATCCGGTTCGATCCCAACCGTACAGTGAAGTGATAGCTGTGGCACGGCGGCGGCATTCTCTGCGACCCATTGGGATGGAGGTTTTCTTCAAGACTGATCCTTTGGCAGGCACGGTTACTAATTCGGGCGGTGGAGTTGCTGAGGGTGCAAGTGCCTTCTTCACCTTCCGTGACTCTCACCTCCGTGATCAGGTCGTAAGCATGCTACTTGAGCAGCTCGGGGTAAGCACATCCTTAACAGATGTTTGATAATGAAGCTGCCCATCTGTAAAGGTGTGAGGTGTTCTAGACATGTAATTCTATGAATCTGATGGCTTAGTAGAAGATGTATCATGTTTATCCTGAATGGTTGACAGGGCCAATCAGGTGCAGCTGCCGCGGCTGGATCTCTTCTCGAAGCAGACAGCTCCTGGTTGAGTAGAGTTACTGCAGCCTGGCAGGTGAGAGTTTTGTATGATTTTTGGAGAGGTCATATGATTTAGTATTTCTTGATCTATATGTACCAACTTTTTCTGTTCCTTTCTCTAATACCTTTTTTTATTTTGCCAGGAGAGGCTTGTATCAAATTACGACTACTTGATGTACCTAAATCTAGCAGCTGGGCGTAGCTTCTGTGATCTCACTCAATGGCCAGTTATGCCATGGGTGTTATGTGACTATAAGAGCTCCAAGCTGGACCTCGCAGACCCAAGTGTGTACCGTGACCTGTCTAAGGTGCATATATATTTTGACGCTGGCTTTGGAGTCTTTGGACCGTGCTTTTACTGCATCCTATATTCATTGTGTGCTTATTTCAATGTTGGCAGCCTATTGGAGCTCTTAACCCTGCACGCCTCGATGTCTTTATAGAGCGTTTCTCCCAGGTATGTACCAGTTATTAATCTATAGTTTTGAAGTTCTTCAGTGATTAATGTGGAGTCAATCTGCCATTTTTGCATTATATTAGTCTAACTTGGTTGGTGTCAAATGTAGATGCCGCAAGAATACGATTCTAATCCTCCATTTCTATATGGGACTCATTACTCGACTCCTGGGTAAGCTGGCGATCATTGGAATGGCCTCTCCATGTCTCCATCAAATTCTGGAAAATTAAGTCAGATAATTGAATTATTTGTAAGGTCACCCAAAGTTTCAATAAGATACCCCCTCTTTAGATCATTATATTACTCTTTCCTCTCTCTTAATAGCTATTAGATCAATGGAGGAGCTTCGTGGTCTCCAAAATCAAGAGAAAAGTAAATCTTGAGAAGGAAGGGGGAGAGAGGCCATGTTGTACCTTGGATCTTAGCCGCCTTATTTTTCTCTTTGAGCTGATTATAGACATTTAGGGCTGATTGTAATAATAGAAAATGAGAAAAGAGGTCAAAACTCACGATATCTTTGCCTCACTTTACAAATAACTCTAATAGCAATGTACCCTTCTTGTGTCATGACAGGTATGTCCTTTACTGGCTTGTTCGAGCAGCTCCAGCTCACATGCTTCGCCTCCAGGTACGCGCTCCAGTGTTTGTACCTGTAAATGCAAATCCATGCTTCAACGAATTCAGTTCTATCCTCATATCACGTTCTCAATATATATATACATGCAATGGTATGGCAGAATGGCAGGTTTGATGCCCCTGATCGCCTCTTTGTAAATGTAACCGACTCCTGGGACAGTGTACTTAACAACCCAGCTGATCTGAAAGAGCTCATTCCTGAGTTTTATGCTCCCCCTTCCGACTTCCTATTAAAGAGGTGCGTGTGCTTGAAACTTGTGCTCACATTTTCCATGTTAATGAATATATTGCAAGAGGCCTTATCATGTAATGTTGAAATTTGCAGAGAAGGTTTGAACTTGGGTGTTCGTCAAAATGGAGAGCCTGTGGGCGATGTCAAGTTGCCCCCTTGGTAAAACACCCCTTCTTTTTCGATATCATCCAGTTACTTTGGTAGAGACCAGTGTGGTTCACTTACCTTGAGGTGTTACTCCAGGGCTCAAGACCCAGATGATTTTATTTCCAAGAACCGGCAAGCGTTGGAGAGTCAGCATGTGTCGATGCGCCTCCATTGCTGGATAGATCTCATATTCGGATTCAAACAACGAGGAGAGGTTTGAGAACTCATCATCATCATGTCTTAGCTAATTTATCTGGATACGAATCTGTTGCATATAGTGAATGTTAGCTAATAAGGTGGACATTGATTTTTGCAGGCCGCTTTGGCTGCAAAAAACCTGTATCATCCACTAACGTATGAAGGAGCTGTTGATCTTGACAGCATCGACAATCCAGTCGAGCGTGCAGGCCTTGAAGCCCAGGTAACATCCATTCGTTTTCTATCACTTCCGTTAACTCATCATACATTTTTTTAGCTAACATCTGGGTACCAATCTGTAAGATAAACTCAGAACCTGGCTACAAGAGAGGCAGACGTAGGTTGGAGTGTTCGGGTTGATGTCAATAAAAATACCTGTGGCAGTAACCATTTCCTTTTCAGACGAGCTGATCAATCCCAATTTTTGGTATTTTTGACTTAATGAGAGCAGATTAACGAGTTCGGCCAAGCACCACGACAGCTCTTCACCACACCTCACCCTTCCAGGTTGCTGAAAAGGAAATCCACCATTGTGGACAGTGACACTCTTTCAAGCTACAGCGCCAAGTCAGAGGGCTTCCGAGGACTGAGCATGGAATTTGTGTCACGTATCATGGCTCTTGCCTCTCCTCCTGTTACCACAGAACCTTCTCCTTTTACTATAGAAACCTCTCCTGTTTCAGAACCATCTTTTGTACCCTCATCTTCTGTCCGGTTTCAGGTTCCTGCGGATGAAACTTCGTCCGAGACGCCGGTCAGACCTCGTAGAAAGATGAGAGCTGGGACCCCTCTGCCTTTAAACGCTTTGAAATATGCCCCTAGTGACAGTGATACAGAAGGTGAGAGCATATCTTTTCCTGAACCCAAGGATCCGTTTGATATCGTCAAGGATGTAGAAATGGTGTTGCCCAGCAAACTCAGAAAGTCACACCTCCAGGACAGCACCGAGAGTGAGCCTAGGCAACTAGAAAGTCGTGATGCAGATGTGTTTCCAGAAAAGGATCAGAAGACAATGGCATGGCATTCCATGTTCCGCCAGCGGCTCTCTCAGCCTCAGTCCCTAAAACTGCACCGGAGTCCTGTGAATGCTTGTGTCCTTTCAGAGGAGAACGCTGCAGGGTCAATCACAATGTACTCGGTGGACAAGGATGGTTATATCAAGGTTTGCAATGCTCAGTCTTATCGTTTGCTTTTCTTCTATGCAATGCTAAGTCTTACCATCTGGGTCATTTTAAATTTTGCATCTAGTCATTTTACCTTACCTCCAATTTTATCGGCAGGTTTATTCAATTTCAGAGGGTTTCCAAGTTCGGACAACTCAGCTTGGACCTTTGCCGCTCTCGTGCCTTGCTCTGGCGAAGAGCACAGATGCTTACCCGGTTAGTACACATTTGAGGTGCTAATAGAGTAGAAATCTGGGATATGGGAAAGACGAGTATCAATACTCTTTACAGGGAGAAGTGGAACCTTTCTAGAAATGCTGGCTATTTATTTATTCAGATAATTTTGATTACCAGTAACATTGTATATTGGCTGCTGCAGATTGTGTTGGCCGGGTCCTACGAGGACTGCGTCTACATATATTCCGTAGATTATGGGCGAGCTCTTAGCAAGGTGAACCATCTATCTCATTGCTGTATCAAGAAGATGAGGACGGTTGAATTTCAAATACAGTTGCAGCATATATAAGGACCGCTTTTCTTTGTATGCTGACTGACCCATCCGCAGGCATAAAACATTTGTTCGCTGTGAGTTCGTGTTTTCTTTTTGGTTTCTCCTCAATTTTTATCTGTCCTGCTCCACTTCTTAATTGACCAATGTCATGTCCGTGTGATCTGACAGTCATACTTGTCGTTTTTGGTGTGCCTTGGCAGATGAAAGTGCATGATGAGACAGTGTCATGTGTGCGCATGTCAGGTAGCAGCAGCGAGCGAATGCTGACTGCCTCATGGGACTCTTGTGTGAAGCTCTGGAGCATATGTGAAGGGCGAGGGAGCTGGGCTGCAGGCAACGCAGGTAAACGGTTAATTCTAATGTAACAGGACTTTGTGATCGCTGCATTGACTCGGTTGTAAGAGAGGCCTGAAAATAGAGAGCTTGGGTTCATGGTTGAGGTTGACAAGAATGAATCTGATCCTGTCCCAGTTGACGAATTTGTATGCAACAATTCATATCACTCTTTCGTGCTCCATAAGAAGTGGTTTGTTTATGTTGTCCAGCACCAGCAGCACCGGAGGCCGAGTTCATGGAGCATGAGAGCGCCGTGTGGTCTCTGGATGTGCAACCCGAAGGAAACTTAGCAGTTTCCGGCGCCCAAGATGGTACAAAACCTTTGGTTGTGATCACCTCGTCTGTCTCATATACCATCAGCCACCCTTCCTTTAACGTGCAATGTACACCGAAATGCAGGGACTGTTCTGGCGTGGGACTTGAGGGACCCAACGTCATGCGTGTGGCGGTGCGAAGGAAGCAGCTCCGCCACAGGACTGCGTCTCACCAACGATGCCAACCAAGTAGTCGTTGCATCTATCGACGGCTCGTTGCGTATCCTCGAGGTAATGACCAGTTCATAAAGTCCTGTCCCAATTATCAGGAAAATCAGTAGACTCAGTATGGAACAGATCAACTTCAAGTCTATTATATTTCAATACTGAGTACATGTTGTTAGTTACGTTCCTTCATATTGTTCTGATATGATTTCCATCATTATGTGGAAGGTTATGTACTAGTTTATTGTTTATAAACTGCATAACCCTTTCTTCAATATTGAATCTAGGTCATTTCAACTTTCTAAAATGCTATTCCTGACACTCGAAGAGTTTTGGTATCAGACAAGGCAGTCGGGTAAAGTATTGGCGACGAAGGAGTGTGGGAGCTCTCTAAGGTGCTGTGAAGTTGCAGGAGACCTGGTCATCGCTGGAAGGTACATAATTCCAGACACACCACATTCTCAAGTTATTTGCAAAGATACCATGAGTTCTTACCTCTTTCCTCGTTTAAAATAAGCTCTCAATCCCTTTAATAATCAGCTTCAGCTCAAAGAGGACAAAGGCGGCTGAGATTCATGACCCCCTCCTTCATTCTCAAAGGTCGCTGAAACTAGTTTAAAGACCACCGAATTCTTCCAAGCTCTAGCTAATTACATAGTAGTGTTATGAATGAAAGGGGGGTATCTTGTTCAAACTCTGAGCGACTTCAACTATGTTCCTTT
This sequence comes from Bryoerythrophyllum caledonicum, assembly GCA_963971425.1. Lineage (NCBI taxonomy): Eukaryota > Viridiplantae > Streptophyta > Bryopsida > Pottiales > Pottiaceae > Bryoerythrophyllum > Bryoerythrophyllum caledonicum. Next base: position 1,018,938 of record OZ020523.1, read on the forward strand.
TGACTAAATTCTTTTCTGTTTCTGCAGTGAGGATGGTTCGTTGCATTTCTGGCCACAAATCTTGAACCCTTCATCTATGGAAGTAGCTACTGAATTCTTGGATTACTCTCCTCTCCGAGACCACACAAGCTCCGTCAACTGCCTCGCCTTTGCTTGCCATGCGAACGGACGCGCTGCAAGCTTCGCCACCTGCTCCAGCGATTGCAGCATCAATGTGTACAACGTGGGAGACTGATGATGGTAAACAGAAAGTCCATATTCCTTACGAGCTGTATTGGTCTGGCAACAATAAAAATGAAAAAAATAGTTCATCTAATGCAAAAAGTCCTCTGCTCCAAATGCTTGTCACTCACAATGGAAGCGATGTCACATTATGATTCGACATTGTTGCATCCTACATTTTGGAGCTTCAGCTACTTGGTTTTGGTGTCTACCTTGAGGTTGTACTAATTAGCCATAAGCTCTCCGTTGATCTACGTGAAAATGAATGAGCATTTGGTTGCTGGACCTTGCATAAAATCCATGACGACGAGGACGTGAGAGTACACGTTATGTGCATCTTCGTGTCATCTCCGAGCTCCTGATCATGTGACAAGATGGAACGATGAGTGCGTCATGTTGGCAACTTGGATTTCGTGGGCTTGATCTTCACGTGAATACCACCAGAGTGATGAACTGGGCGATGGCCAGGTTGTTATCTCTCCTTCTCCGGGTACAATCCGATACCGTCTGACGAGCCATACGAATTCGAGTACTGTTGCAACATCGCATTCTGATCGAGTCCTGACGTGTTGTTGGTGTTGCCTTTCGGTTGCATGAACGCCTTGATCTGCAAAGTGAGGCTATACTTGCTCGGATCGCTGCCCACAGATTGTGGGACAACGTTGTGTACGAGGTGCTGCGAGAGGTGCTGCGAATGCGCGATGTCGAGATCCGTGGGGTAAAACGGATGGGGAGAGCGAGGGCCGAATCCGGGACGCTGGTCATCGGGCATGACGCTCTGGAAGCAGTTGAGGGGCAACACAGGCCCGAACCCGTCGCCATTTCCCTGCCGGACGAGCAGGAGGAAAATCCCAACGACGGCCGCGGCCGCGACAGGCCCCACGGCGAATACGCACATGGAGTCCCACGCGTTTCTCACGACCGCCGGCCCCAGGCACCGCGCGGGGTTCATCGCCGCGGCGTACCCGATTCCCTGCTGCGAGATGAAGACGAGCAGACCGAAAACCCCACCGATGACCAACGGCGCAGCGATCGGACACGTCGCCGCCACGCTGCGCGCGTCGAAGGCCACCCCGCACGCCACGAAGAGGAGGATCGTGGTGAAGATGATCTCCGCCACCAGACCCTGGCGACGGGTGAGAGATTCGGAGAGCGCGCACGTGCCAGCAAAGGTTGTAAGGAAGCGCGCGCCGGCCGCTCCCCCCACTCCGCCCCCGAGCTGCGCCGCGACATACAGGATGGCACGCATGAGCGTCGCGTGCCCCGTGAGCAGCGTCGCGATGGTGATCGCCGGGTTCAGGTGCCCGCCTGAGGTCGGCGTCGCGGCCAGGATGGCCAGCGCGTAGACCGCCGCTTGCAGAAACGCGCGCGCTGCGACCGAGCTCTCCTGGTGCGTAACAACGATACTCAGAAATGTGAGACCCGCGGACGCCACCAACTCCACCGCCGCCGCGCGCCAGACCTGATCAACATATCCACAACCAGGTGAGCACACTTCTTCATCTCGCGACCCTTTTCCGACCATTTCCTATATTGAGGAGGCTTTTTATTTCTGGCGTACGTCTGGTTTTCGCGCTTCGTGGAATCCAAGCCTGCGCTTGAGGTTGCCCGTGAACCCGACACCGGCGACGCTGCCGGTGTAGTACGCTGTGGTGGAGTCGGTGCGCTTGACCCACGTCGTCGTCGTCGCCGGTTTGAAGGTGCTCAAGTCCGCTTGCACGACGCCGCTCTGCACCGTTCGCAGATGCTCGGCCGGGATGGCGGTGTGGCTCCTGCAACAATCACCGCAACCCCGGCAACCGCATGAGAACCAACACCGACTACGTCCAGCTAGCTACCAGCAACCAATCGGTCACAACACCAAACAGGAAACGTCATCGACATGATCCATCGCAGATCCTTCCATACCGCGTGCTGGCGCCGGAGCCTGTGCGGTGGTAGCTGCAGCCGCGGCTAGCATGTTGTAAGGCCTCCGCCGCAACAGCGGCTCCAGTCGACGACGACGTTGAAGCCATCGAACCTCACAAGCAGCTCGTGACCCAACCGATCTGCCAACCGTGATGATCCTCGACTTCACCACCCACGTCACCTTCAACACTTGCAGCTAGAGAGATGCAGCACGAGATCTAGATCACGGCAGCTCACAATTAAACTAGCTCAACGACGTCACAGATGCATGCGTCACGTACCGGCATCGACATGTCGACGCGAGAATATGAGCGTCGACGACTTTCTCGAACCAGCCTAAGAATTCAATCGTTCCAGTGACTTATGTGCATCATTTCAATGTTGTTTTATTTTTCCAAGTCCCAAAGATGGCCCACTGTTTCCATAACAAGACTAAAGTTATGCCATGAATTCATACATCACGCGGCTTGCAGGAGAAATAATATGACGACCACAGTATGAGGATTCCCCTCTGACGTTGAATTTGCCCACATAGTACTACCAAAATGTACTACTGCCCAGTACAAATGGAGCAGTACAAATGGAGCAGTTTTTTAGCAGACTAGGCTGTCAAAGACTGCTCCATTTGTACTAGACTTAGACATTCTCCACTCTTTTAACACTTTAGTACTGTCGAGTCTAAATTCTTGTCTTTACTGTAGAAAAACACTTTAACTCAAGTTTACACATTTTGGGCTTGCAGGCAGTAAAAAAAACTTCATCTTTTCTACATAAAACCTAGAGATCTTCATATTTCTAACTTTTTTGTTTTTTCCAGCAACAATATGTGGTGAGAGTCTTCTTTTTGAACGTCTGGATTATCATTCTAAAACATATCAAGTTCTCCAAAAAAAGAATTGTGAATTTGACAATTTTTGAACCTCCACTTCTTGTACTTGTTTTCAATATGCTACACCCCTTCTGTACCTCTAAAAATTGGTGCTAAGGGGACTACATCATGCTTAACACAATGGTAAAAGATATAGACCTTGTATAGTGCAAAAATCTGATACCAGGTGAGGTCAAAGTTTGCTGATAAAATCAACGCAGGGAAGAAAATGAACCATTTTTTTTTACTTCAAACACTACAATCTTTTCAATCCGTGCGGTCAAAGTGCATATTTTGCAAACGTCACATTGCATAAATTCTATGGAACAATGTTTACCTTATGTTGGGTCAAATCATGCCAAATGTCACAAGTAATGGAGGGCTTCATGATAAGAAAAAAGGTCTTGCACTGACCATGTACAGAACGTCGTGACCATTTTCTTAGCATGAAAATTTCAACTTTGAAACAAATAAATAATATTTGGATCTAATATTTAAACGGTAAATGAAATCATCATGCCTTCTTTTGTAAGTAGAATTATTTTTGAAAATAAATGAAATCCTGAATTTCTATGCATTTTTATGTAAAAAAACTATAAGGGTTGCCAAGAACTTTTGTTCAATGTTGTCCGCCTCAAAAAATTATACTATTCAGCTCTACAGTATTAATATAGAGCTCTATAGTATCCTACCTAGCTCTTACAAAGTTGAGCTTTTGATGTTTAAACCACCATAACTTTTTTCCCTAGAAGTCCAAGAAATAAAATAAAAATATCTTCACAAAGATAACTCATATGTCTATTTTTATTAAGAAAATTTCAAAAAACAATCTTCACAATTAGAGTTTTGGAAACATGTTCAAAACTCAAAATGTAACATGCAAGTAGAAAATGTCCTTTAATGCTTAAAGGTGAAAGAAAAATAAAATTATGAATAAAAAATAGGTATCTTACTCAAGCTCTAGGTGACTTTACAAATAAATCTATTACCATGGTAGTTACAAACTTACCTATCATAACCTTTCCATTTGCAATGGTAGTGGAGTTAGGTATACTTGAATTGTTTCTGAGGTTTGATTTCTATTGTAAGGTGTGTCAATCCATTATTGTCTACATTTTATACTATTCCTAGCTTTCAATTTGAAAACCTAGGAAGTATATAGATGTGGATGGTAATGTAAAGGTAGGAGGTAGTGGGCTAACATACCTTTAACCTTTAATGCCTACAAGGCCTTGGGAGGGCCGATTTTGGTGCTTTGGCTCTTCTAATTTTTTCTACAATTGGCCATTATCTCTCATGCCCTTTGAACGCATTCGGAGTTCCTCATTAGCTTTGCAAGGAATCTCTCCAATCTCCAATCCATGCAAGCAATGGCAAACTACAATGATTTCCATGAAGTTGCATTGTGTTGAAATGTACCCGTTGTGTAAATAATATTCTACCTAATCAATTACACTCATAGATTCTCCGAGGCTCTTGTGGTCCACTTAGGCGTTAAAGTGTCAAATCTCCTTTGATTGAACGCAAGAAAATGGGTGATTTGATGAAGTTAATAGAATATTGTGTTTTTTGGTGGGGCCCTTGACTTGCTTCTCCCATTTCTAGTTTGCTACCCTACACTCACGTTTTGGACCTTGGTACAAGTGGAACCATAGCGAGTCATATCTTTCTTTTCAATTGCTACCTCACTATCACGTCTTGGACCTTAATACAACTAGTAGTTAAGGTAAGCCCCCCATAATCAACCAAATCCCATAACCAACGCCTATAAAATTGGGGTATATCCAACCCACTTTCATCCCTTTACCACCCATTCAGCTCGAAATGGAGGATTTCTAGTAGTCAGGACCTCTTGCTTTTGGACGTTGCTTATGGGCAGTGCTTATTGGTGGCCACCCACTAAACATGATAGCACACTTTGAAAATTCATAACTAATTCAATTTTCATTAGAAAAATATGAAATCACTTGGGTTGAAATTGTAATTCTATTGGTTATCACTGAAAAATAATTTTTTTTAAATTTTCTCTCTCTATACATGCACATTGCTTAATTTTTCGGTTATGAAGGGTGGTTTACCTTAATGTGGTGGTGGATGTGAGATTCAAGCTGGGTACCTGTTTATCTGTCTCTCCAACTGGAATTATTTGCAGTAAGATGGTCTGCTAGGATGATAACTTTATTGATGATAGGTGCTAAATTTTTCAAATGAACCACCTTCTTCCTCTAGGCTTGCTTACTCATCATGTTGATATTGGAGTTTCTTTTGTAGAGTCGGGCAAAAGCTTCCAAGAGTTTTGCCCTCTTCTCACAATTTTATTTTATATTTAAGATTAGTACTAAATAGCTCTAAGTTTTGTAATTAACTCAAAGAGCAGATATGCGGCTAAGATTCATGGTACAAAATGACCTTTCCTTCTTCCTTTTTAATCCCTACAAAACTTTTGTTCATTAAGGGGCTTTTGGCATTTTGTGTGGGTTCATATGATGTCAACTTTGATAATATATATATTTTTAAATAACAAAAATGTGGCATAGTAGTAGCTTCATGAGAGTATGATTCTTTTTCACATCGGACCTCTAGAATAAAGTTAAGCTTTTCTAAAGTCAATTTTGGGGATCCTAAGTAGCTCCAAAATATCAATTGACCTTAAATAAACGCTGAGATAATAATACAAATAAAAAATGTATTTTTCTTTGAGGTCGGGAAAAAAATTGTCAAATTTAGTGCAACACTATATTTTAATGCAAGTAAAATATTTCCACACATTGTTGGACAGGGGTATTGGACAAAGAAAGCAATAAAATGGAAAAAAAAATTTAAAAATCCACCAAATCACAATTTCATTTTTGATAAATTCATTCTTGTGTAAATTGAAAACCATAAGGCAAAAACTAAGTTTCATGCTTCTCGATACAGGAAAAAAAGGAAAAAAGAAAAAGAAAAAGAAATCAAATGGGATAAAAATCAAGATCTCTATCTTTTAAGAGATAAAAATTTATTTTGTGCACCTTGATTGGAAAAGGTAAGAAATCTTTGATTTTTCTTAGAGTGAAAGTTTTATGTTATAGAAAATTGTTTATTTAAAATCTCAAATAAAACAATATGGATTACTTGTAGAAAATGACATTACTTTTTTCTATAGGTTTGATGAGAAAAAAATTACAATCCCACATTGCTCTTATATTTGTTCAAAGTCTCCAAAATAAAGAATATCATGGAAAATGCCTGAGGTTTGCCAAAGCTCACCTCTACTAGATGGTCTTTAGGACAATGATGGCTCTTTTCCTTGCAGGTACTTAACCCTTTAAGGCCTAACAAGCTCAAGAGGCCTAGGGGAATCTACAAGCATAATAGGTTATGCATGACATCATTTATACAACGGGTACATGAACGGGTACATGGGGGCTCCATTGTACAAAAATCATAGTTACAATAGTTCTACATTGCATGCATTGATTTTGGTGGCACCGGTCCAGTAGATGCTTATCTTAGTCCACCTCTAACTCACAATTCAACTTTTCCTTGAAAGTGGCCTGTAGCACTTGCTTCAAAGATGCACGTGCCCAAACGACCCATAAATGGTCGTTAGGCCTTAAAGAGTTAAAAGTAAAGCTGTTTATTTTTTCTTTTTTTACTTTGGGATTAACTTCATATGGAACATATGAAAGACATTTTTTTGTGTTTGGACTTTGCTTAGAGACCCCACACTAGATTTATTAAATGTGAAAAAATTCAACTCCAAGAATTTACCACAAGAAAAACCCTTGACAAAAAACCTCACCCTTGCATTTATGAGCAGCGGGCCCTCCTCCCGGCTCGGAGGGCTCTCTTCCTGCCTTGTTTCTTAATCTAAGGGGCCTACAGGAATTTTTTAGAAATTTTGAGTTTATTTTAGGAACCAAAGACCCCTTTAACTTTCACAATTTTTCAAATTTTTAATTATCAACAATTCAAAAATAGGGGACTTTTTGCCCCACCATTGAGTACCCGCTTGGGGTGGCGCTTGGGGGGCCGCTTGTCATTAATACAAGGGCGAGGTTTATCATCACGGGAGAAAAACCATGTCAAATAAAACAGTACAGTACCATACTGTCCCATCATGTGTTCAAAGGTCAGTCCATCCATGTTTTCGAACATGGTTTGTTCATACATGGAGGCATGCAATTGGCTATCGAGATCTATACTTGAGTTACTTCGTACAAAGCATGCCATATGAGTCTTGCTTTTCTTTACAAACAATGCAAGCACATGTAAGTACGGAATATACATGTCAAAGATGGTGAGCTTCCCTAGGTTTACATGTCAAAGATGGTGAGCTTCCCCAGGTTTTCATCACCCTAAACCGGAAGTTGTGGCACCTGGAGTATTACTGACCTACATACTTACTAGTCAATGATGTAGAGTTGAAAAAAGTCAAGTCCTTATACATTGGCAGGTTAACCCTTTAGCGCCCAGGGATGTTTCTGGAAAAACCAAGATTTCTGCTGATTTTTTTCTTTGAACCGGAATTGATGGAAATACAATGACTAATATTAATATCTAACCTTACAAAATTGAACTTAACCCATGATCTCAACTTTGGGGAAATTTGGCACAACATCCAACCGTTGATGGAATAGGTTATAGAGTTTAAAGTTACCGTATATTGGTAGTGAAAACTGTGGAATTTGGAGGGTGTACTACTTTAACTATCAATAGAGTCTTGCAAGATTTTTTTTACTTTGAATTAGAGCAGTTCACATGTGCACTAGTTTGATAGCTTCGCATTGACATATTAAATGTGAAGAAAACATTTATATACAATTATTGGTGATTTTTTGCTTTTCTCTACTTGATGGTATACAAAAATGTTCCAACCTTATACAAATCAAAACGGAAGTTTTGTATGTGAGGAGAGAGATCAACAATCACAAAACAATGAAGAATGTTTTAAAGGTGAAGTTCAATCAAAATTTAAGATCAAAATCAATGTGCATGTGTGTGAAATACGACATAGTATGTGGCATAGTATTCACTTTATTCACTGTATTTTAGTGTATTTGGTGTATTTTGTGTTGTATTCCTTGCTTTTTCAAGAGTTCTTTAAATCCAAATCATGATCTGATTGTTGGAGAGTTTTCATGTAATGTGTGCGCAAATCTGAACATCGTAGCTCGAAGCCTAGTTCTTCATGGATTTCAAGCAAATTGAGTTTTAGCACCTCCAGAGTCCCATTTCGGGCTTCCTGGGCGCTAAAGGATTAAGTATAGGGAAATCAAGCGACAAGAAACGGGTTGACAAATGCCAAAGCGTGCATCAAGCGGGGTGCATCTTTTAACCCTCTAAGGTCAAATGATCATATATGGGTTGTTTTGGCACAAGAATCTTTACAAGAAGTGCTACAGGCCATCTCAAACGAAAAAATAGACCATGACTTAGAGGTGGAGGAAGATGGGTATCAGCCCTTTTTTTTTCGTTTTAGTGGGATCGTCATAGTGGTTGTAGAGGTTAGGGAGCTGTAGCACTTCTGGCTTTCTCCTCAATCCAAACGAAACTAAATTTTCTCCATAAATATTCATTTCGGAGATTTCATCTCTATAAACATAGATTTATACATCCTTTTTGGCGACAAGATGGAGTTCCCGTTGTTCATTAGTGGCAATATGGCGACATAGCAACGACCATTGATGGAATTTTGGCGATGTGAAATCACAAATTTCCCACTTTTTTGGGAATGTTCTATTTTTAGATATATTTTTCCGCCGTTTGGCTATTTTTCGCCCCAAAAAAAAGGGCTGATGGGTATCAATTAAGACCATTGCCACAACAATCGGTGCAAGCTTCGGTGAGCTAGAGTAATTTCCGTGAAATCAGTTAGTAGATTTTTGTGCTAAAATGTATTCACAACGTAGATGTCATTTTGCATAATCTAGAACACTCATAGATCCTCACAAGCTAAAAAAGCTCATCGGCCTTAAAGGATTAATGAGCGCTTCAACAAGGTTTTCAATTGTTCTTGTCCACTTTATGAGGTTTGAAAACCATTTGACCCAACTTTGGAGAAACATAGTTCTTCAAAGAGCAAATTTTAAACACTAAAATCTATTTTCATTAAGGTATACCCCCAATGACCAACAAATTAAGCAATGTGCATATAAGGAGAACCCAAATAATTATACAATTATTTTGCAATGATAGCCAATAGAATTACAATCTCAGCCCAAGTGATTTCATATTTTTCCAATTAAAATTGAACTAGTTATGAATTTTCAAAGTGTGTTGCCATGTTTGGCCTATTTCTGCCACTACATACCCCCAGTAGCGCTGACCAAAAGTTAGGGTCTTGACCAATGATAAGACTAAATTTGGAGCTGACGAAGAGTGAATGGGTGGAAATGGGGCAGATATGGGGTGGAATTGGGACCAAATACTGAGTGATAGGAAGGTGGCGGTGATCGGCAGGACTACCTTAACCATCAATTGTTGTGAATCTTTTTGTCACAACTCTATGAGGTCAGAAATAAAATGAGACATTCTATTTCCATCAAGAGTCATCCACAGACAAAAAAATCCAGCACAAGTCCTGATGTTGTGGGAAAAGTTCCTGGGCATTCTGGTGTAGGAGTTTGAAAAGTGCTCCACTTTGAGACCCCACTAGAAAAAGCTCCCAACTTTCTACTGATGCAGACTGCTGAGTTACAACATAATCAGCTACTTCTTTGTGAGACTTTGAATCAGACTCTACTGTTTGCTTTTATGGTAAGGGGAGCCTGGAATAAGCAGACTGTTGTACTGTACAGTACAGTACAGTACTGTACTAGAAAACAAGACAAAGTCATGGAAACATGTGTAATGTGTTGGCGTTTGAAGCTCAACCCAATTTCATGTCCATGGTATGATCTATGACCACATTGCCTGCGAGGAACTGCCTGAACAGGCTTTGCACCTCTGGGTTTTACGATATCGGTTGCAACCATTTCCCATCCTCAGTCAGAAGTCGTAAGAGCTTTTGATGACAGAACTGCTTGTCCAAGAAATATAAAGCAAACCTAATGAACTCAGGCATGTAGCGCCAGCTAAACAAAAATGAGTGTTAACAGTGAGGCTCAAAATAAGAAGCTATCTTTCACAAAAGTAACTGAGATGTTGGAAGCGCAGAGGCTCATTACCCCATGACGTCCAACCAGCGTTCAACTCCCTTGCGAACAACTCCAAGCCCTTCTCTCCATGTCTCTGCCTTGGTACGAACTTCGACAAAATTGCTGTGATGCTTATCAAGGATAGAGCACTTGAGCAACCTGAGCAGCCATAGGTATACAATTCTGATAACGTATTACACAATAAACAATAACGTCTAGACGCTTTCTACGATCAACGCTAACATATTGGATAGACAACACAGAAGCATTTCTGAAGGGGTATGGGTAGCAGAGAACTTGAATGGACTGAAGGCAACTCTCACGAAACCTTCAATTTTATTAAGGCCACAAAAGAATGTCAGTCGTCATCAGACAGATTAGTAGGACTGAGAATACCATAGGAACAGAAAACACAAAAGTGAATCTCATATTTGAGTGGATACACTTCAGCGGCGGCTTCCTGGAATGGTCACCGGGAATGCTTATGAGAACGTACTTGTCAGGTAGATCTATTTGCTTTCTTGAATCTGAAGCTGCCAAGTTCTGCAAAGCCAAGGTTGAAAAATTTATAAATCTCCAACAATGCATGTGGTGTCCTCTAGACATATGACATCAAAGAAGATTGAAAGTCGCACAAAAGTTGGTACAATTAACAGAATCACGTCACGAAGACAAATGAAAATCACTCTGTACCTCATCTTCTGATAAAGGGGCTCCTTTCCTGGGCAGATAACCAAGCAGCAGACATTCATATGGCTTGTGGTGAGCCAAATCCAAAGGGCTCACCATAGAACCCTCTGCTGTCACCTTCAAAGTGCAACTATGAGAACGCAAAAGAATTGCATGTCGCAAAAGAGGTATTACAAGGTGCATGTTACTTATGGCACACACTTGGGCATTGTTAGTCAAAAAACTAATTATTTGCCAACGTAACATCACAAATTATGCACAAAAGGGGAACAGGCACTGCAGCAATGTGATAAACATTTCCTCATAAAAATCCGATATTGCAGAAGTTGACCATATCTTGATAAAATTTGTGGACCATTACGCCCTACAAAACTTAAATGATGAGGCAGAATTAAAAAATTTGATCGCAAGGATTTGGACTTACCTTGAGCCAGTACCATACAGCAGCTATAGTTACTCCCCAAGCTGGAAAGAGCTCCGTCTCTGCAAAGTGACGGAGCTTCTCACGATTGGTAATCCACAATGCCACAAGCGCCCCATCTGTGTGACCGAGCTGCTTCACCGGCAGCGATAGTAAATACCTATTTGGCAGAGTGGGATACCTGCATAACTACCAGCACTGTTCAGCATTCGGCTATTCACACTTTCAGGTTCTGCAATTCTATCAGCTTACCAAATGGAAAAATCATATTGAATAACGACCTAGGGGAAAATCCAAAAATCCCAGGACGCGAACTTACAGAGCTTTCCGATGAACGCTCTTATTTTCCCAGGGTGGATCAATAACCATGAGCTTGAAACCATCTTCCGAGACACCTGCAACATCAAGCACAAACCCTTAGAGCCTTCTACAAGTGACGAGACAATATTTGGTTTAACGTGGACAATGAAGGTCATAGAAATCGTGCCTAACAAAATAGTGTCAGCATTCCAGATGACTCTAGGCGAATGAGAGAAAAAGAACACATGAAACGGACAGAAAGGACACATGAACAAAATGTAGGGTCAAGGACGATGACTATGACTGCATTCATAGGAAAATATATTTCACCTGGAATGAGCTGATGCAGCTCAGCTATGTCTGACTGTCACAAGAGACGAAATTGAGTTAGATTACTGAACCGAAACTGCGTCAATAACTTGGTAACATAACTTTGGCTTTACAACAAGACAAGCTAAATATTGAAAAACGAATACTGGATTGTCCACCAAGGAGCCAACAGGGGTGCATTCATTCCTTGAGTTGCAGCGAATTTGACAAATTTGGGAAGAAAAATGGTTAATAACCAGAACGAATGGAAGAGCGGTGATGAGCCAAAAATGGAGATCACCTACAATAAGAAATTTGGACAGCTTAGGTAGCAGGTACTTGCAGCCTCCGCACTGAGCTGTTTCAGATGTTACGCTTGAATTCTCAATGACGGTGTTGAACAGAGCAGATGTCCTTAAATCCTCTTCTTCGCAAGCAGGCTGCCCTGGACAACACTGCCACAAATCATTAGTAACCCCTGGTTGTGGTTGTACCTTGGCCTATCACGCATTGTAGAAGAGCTGAAGCAATATATAAGACATGTGGTAAAAGTGATTGCTGTCTAAAATTATGAAAACACCATTTGCAGTAGAATTCATGGAGGGAGAGCAGTATATAATTCACAGACATTAACCTCGTACATCAGAATAGTAGACATTAATTTGATTAGAAATAGACCACCTGCTCCTCATCAAACTATGTTTCATACCTCTAGACCAAGACATAATCGAATGCACCTAAATTCTCAAGAAATATACAACATCTTAGAACTTTTGTATTAACAAGTAGCGAGAGTCCGTAGCTCACCATCGACACTCTTCAAAATTGAGATTTCGTACAATGGAGCCTGCCATAAAGCCGCAAGCTCCACAAAATTCATTTCACCTTCCTCGACTCCTGCCTTCACGATACCCGAACAGCTCTTGCTTGGAGAGGCGATACAAGTATCGTCGTCGCTGAAAGCAATATGTTTTCGAAGAAACGGTGCAACAGTTTTCTGGAACGCTTCATGTGCCTCCAGAATGACCGATCTCACTTGCTGCAATTCCAGATACGACCACGAACGAAAGACACAATACCATCAGTGGCCATGGCTAGGAAATGCGCAACCCTAGCGTAGTCCAATGCTCTTTATATTTGTCATCTGTTATCGTATGCTAGCGAATGAATCAGAAATGCAATTCAGGAATGATTAGAAACCTAGATATGCAGCTAACTGAAAGAAAAAATAAAAATGTATCACACGAGGATTTCAAGAACACTGGTGGAGTGAAATTAGACAAGAACTACTACGTGTCTCACCTGGTGACGGCTCTCAGCAACGGCTTCTTTCGCATTAGGCGTGTAAACCTTCCGCTTCCGTTTCCGCTTCCTGCTCTCTTTCTCTGCTGGATCTACCGAAACAGAGGACGTGAAGAAAGCACGGGCGTAGTAGCGCTCCGACTTGACGTCGTGAAACTCGTACCCGGCGTTGAGCACGCGCACAGGGTCCATGAACACCGCACTCTTCCCTGGCAGAAAGACGAAGCCGCTCTGCAACGCAGCTACCACCATCTCCTCCTCGCTTGCTGCCTCCATTCCATACCACGCTCGATATCTAAACCTCGGAAAATTGCTGCAAAACCTTCGGCCATTGCTGCGAGACAGGTGACACATAACCGTCATGATATCGAAAACCGATATTATCTATGTCTGGGGTACATTTCGCTTTCTAAAATCTATCTTCATTCTCCGGAAATCGTTGTCTTCACCTCGAGGTGACCCATAACCGTCACAGCACCGAAAGCTGACACTATCTACGAACTGGGAACATTTCATTATCTAAATCCTATCAGCATGATAGATTGAGTTGGTTTTAACCCTTTAGTGCCATGGAGACCCAAACAGGGTCTCCAAGCACTTAAATATTCGAGGCTCCACCCACTTGTGGGCTTTGTCTATTTTGGAACAGAGGTGCACCCCTGAAATTTGGAATTATATGCAACTCTCAAATGCCAAATTTCAGTGCTGGAGCGGCCACAAAAGTGATTTCCATGATTGAGTGTCTCTACAATATGTATCCAATGTGTACATGATGTTTTGCATAATCTATCATGGTCATAGAATCTCCTAGGTCTCCTTTGCCATGCTCGGTATTAAAGGGTTAATTCTCTGAACGTCCGTGCCAAGCCTATTTAACCCTTTACAGCCTACGAGGTCATGGAAAGGTTGATTTTGGTGCTCTGGGTGTTGTAACTTTCTCCATGATTGGTTGTTGTTGTTGTTGCGGTCTTAGAAATAGACTGCATTCTAGCTCCACAATAGTTTTCCAACGTGTCTCCCTGGTCTCCAATCGATGCAGGCATTGCCGAACTACAGTGATTTAGGGGAAGTGGGGTTGTAAAGGAACGTAACCGTTGTGTAAATGATGTTCAACATGATTTGTTACTCTGAGAGATTCTCCCAAGGCCTTGTGGTCCACTTAGACGTTAAAGGGTTCACCCTACAAAGCCTAATATCCATTTTTGGGTCATTTGTGCATGATAATTTGTGTAGCAAGTGCTACACTAAACATCGCATTTAGTGTAGCGCCCAATAAATGACTTGTAAATGCTATAAGTGTAGTTTTCCTTGAAGCATTTACCGGGACCGTCGTCACCTAAATCAATGCAAGCATGGCAAACTACAATGATTTCCGTGAAGTGGGCTAGTAGATTCTTTCATACCACATGAGCTTGTAGACGGTAAGGTTGGATGACCTATAACCACCAACTTAAGCTTGCTGACCTATTTATAGCGTTTGTATACATGGTAAGACATTTTTTGGGAATTCAAAATATGATTTCATGAATATTGCAATTGTCGTGACCATTTATTTCTTCATATTGAAATTGCTACAAATTTTCAAAGTGGATAGTAAGCCATGACCCATTCCTCGATATACAAAACTCTCTATTTCCACACTAAGTTGTACTAATAACCACTTCTGCATTGACTAAAAACCGGCAGCTTTGAACCAATCATGAACTGACACCCAATCATATCTGACTTCCTAAAATTTCGGAAATGGGGTGGTCTGTGGTGGTTTTGGTCCACTTTAGCTTGTCCGTTCTGGGGTTCGTGGTGGTTATAGGTCATCCAACCTTAATGGCTGAACACAAGCAGTTTCTTTCTCTTTTTGAAGGGCGTACGTTGGCATTTGGTAAATTATGAGTTGAATTGGTATTCGATGATGAATAACAATCATGCTTGGAATGAATTGGCTACATTTGGTACTGTACTCAACTTCCACATTTAGGTCAAAGAACCACTTTAGACACACATGTGATTGTTGACACACACATTGGCATTGCACTAGCATTAACCCTTTAAGGCTTACGAGGCTATGGGAGAGGTTATGGGAGGGTCGATTTTGGTGCTCTTGGTGATATAACTTTTCCCATGATTGGTCATTGTCGTCACGGTCTTTGGAACGTGTGTCAGTCTCCACGACAACCTTCTAACGCATCTCCCTAATCTCCATTGGATGCAACCATAGGTGAATTATGGTGGTTTTTATAAAGTGGGGTCGCTGTGATGTATCCGTTGTGTAGATGATGTCCTAAATAATCTGTTGTGCTTGTAGATTCTTCTAAACCATGTTGGTCCAATCAGGCATTGAAGGATTAATGTATATCAAATTGAACTTAGTCATACACACTCCAAATAAAAAAATTAGTCGCACTTAACCCCTAAATCATACTTCCACATACCACTTGACTTCTTTGAGTCCAATTTTTTTGTTTCCTTCCTTACTCATTGAACAAGAATAACAGTTTTGAAGTGTTTTTTGTGTGAAATTGTCAAGGAAATTTAGGGGTTCATTTCCAAGATACTATCTTACATATGGTAAGCCCATCAAAAATCACAACTTCAAACCAACAAGAAGGACAGAAGCATAGCCTTTGTGTTAGTGACTAGAGACTTTTCTCACAATCTCAAGATTTGTGTTGATTTTTTTCTTTGAGTTGCATCTCATAGAAACAAAATGTCTAATGTCTATCCTTACAAAATTGAACCTAATCCATGATCTAAACTTTGGAGAAAACTCGCACAACATTTAATGGTTGATGTGATAGATTAATTTAGTGTTTGAAGTCAACGTACATTTCTTTGGTTGTGAAAATTGTGGCTTTTGGAAGGTGTACTACTTTCCCAATCAATATAATCTTGCAGGAATATTCATACTTGAGGTTCATTCATGTACTATGTCACTAGCTTTGCATTGACATACAACTCACAATTGCGCCTGATTTTTGTTTAATTTTCACCTTTCGTCTACTTGATTGTATACAAAACATATACAAATCGAACTAGAAGCTTCATATGAGATTAACCCCTAAAGTACCATGACAGTTTCACACCAAAAACACTTCAAAATTGTTGGATTCTAATGCAATGAATGAAAAAGGATACAAGAACTTATATTTCTAGTTTTGACCGTAGGATTTCAAATAAGACTTATTAAGTAACATACCCACAAAATTTTGTTAACTTTGACCGCAAGGATTGAAAGATTATAGTGTTTGAGAGCAAACAAATGGATTATTTTCTTCCCCGCGTTTAGTGGATCAGCAGACCTTGACTTCACTTGGTGTCAAATTTTTGCACTACACAAGGTCTAAATCCATTACCATCGTGTTATGCATGATGTTAGTCCCTTACATACCATTTTTTAGAGGTAGAAGAGGGGCGCAACATATTCAAAACAAATGTGCAAAGAGTGGAGGTTTAAAATTTGCCAATTTATGTTTTAATATTTAGTAAAATTAATATGTTTTAGATTGATAATCCAAATAATCAGTGACAAGATTTACACTACATCTTGTTGTGGGAGAAATGAAAAGTGAAAAATATTAAGATTTCTAAGACTAATGTGGAAAAGAAGAAGTTTTTTGGTACCTTGCCCGACAATGTGTGACAATGTGTGAAGATGTTTGACTTGGGTTAATATGCTATTTTCCACTAAAGACAAGATTTTTTTTCACAATATGAAGGGAAATAATATTACTTGCTGGTATTGAAAATCTCACATGCAATAGAGTGTCCTAGCAAACGTTTTTGGAGTTGCCCAAAGTGTTTGGTCTCCCCATTTGAAATTCAAAACCCTCTAACTTTTTGGATTTAGGAAAAAATTGTTCTCCCACTGAGGTCTTATTAGTGCGCTTCTACAATTAAAAAAAATCTCAAAGTAAAATGTTGGAAAATGACACCATAAGAACGTGACCGAACTTTCAAAAAGCCCATTTTTGGCACTTGGTCCTTAAGGGGTTAAGGAAATCAACATTCACATAACAATGGACTCTCATGAAGACATATAGGATTTTAGATCAAAATAATTTTCCTTGAGTATGAAACACTACACATCATTGTATTCGTATGTTTTCATTGAGATTGAGTGTGTTTGGTGCATTTAGCGATGTACTCCGCAGTCTTCCAAGAGTCCTAGCTCTCCAAATCATTATCTGATTTTTGAAAAGTGTGCAAATCCGAGTTCACAATGCAATTCTTCCACACGGATTCCAAGCAAATTGAATACATCCAGAGACCAAAAAGTGGTTGATTATCCAGATTAGTCTACACCGAACAATTCATCCAACTCCAAACAACAATTCCGTTGCGCTCTAGTTCCAAGACGGTAAGATATCGCTGTCAGGTGGTTCCTAAATGACTGCAGTTACTCAACTAAAATGCTACAGTAGCTAGCAGGCTACCGTAGTACACTTAAATTGATATTCAGTATTATGCACAGTAATTGACTTGTCAATGCTATAAGCTTTAACTCTTGATGAATATTTTACTACCTATGTTTACAATGATCCACCTAGTTTCTCAAGGTTAATTCTACAGATGTTATCTTACAAACAACTCTCCTATCAAAGCCTATACACAACGAGAAGGACGGAAGCTAAGCCTTGAGGATGAAAACTGTGAGAAGATCTAGATTGAATAGAGCCAGAGATCAAAAAGTGGTTTACTAAACGGTTGGGAAAAACCGTCAAATTATCAAGATTAGTCTACACCGAACAATTCATGCAACTCCAAACATCAACTTGATTTCCAAGACGGTAAGTCACTGCTGTCAGGTGGTTGTCACTCAACTAAAATGCTAGCTAGCCGGTCAGTAGTAAATTCTGTGTGGAGGTGGAGCCCGGTATACACAATGATGTATCGCCCACCTAATGAATCATGGTTAATTCTACAGGGTATTATCTTACAAACAACTCTCCTATCAAAGCCTATACACAACTAGAAAGCACGGAAGCACAGCCTTGGGGTTGAAGACTGTGAGATGATCTAGATTGGTGGACGTGCCAGGGGAGATGGAGTCGTATCCGAACGGCAGACACGAGGGCTCGTTGAAGCGAGAGGTCGTTGACGCAGCAGTAGCGCGATAGATTCTCCCTGCGATCACCCTGCACACGAGCATGGCGTGTTTTCCCGTCCAATTCTCCTTCTCCTCATTGGCGATCACCTCATGCGCCCTCCCCGAGGTGGCCGTGGTGTAGATGCCGCGCTCCTTGCGGACCTCGAACCCCCACCGGATGATGCTGCACACGTTGCAGGTGGTCATGCTGCACAAGTTGGTGGAGCCGTTGGACCCCAGGCTGCACGTGAAGGAGGACCCGTAGAAGCGCAGAAGCTCGTTGCCGTCCGCCAGACACCGCTCGTGCTGCATGCCCTCGTCGCTCGCCGCCTTGCGCACCATGTCGCGGTACCGGTGGAACTCGGATATGTGCCGCTCCGTGTTGTCGATCTTCAGGATGCGCTCCACGCGCGCGATCGGCAAGCCCTGCTTCGCTGGGACCCAGCTCGTCTTGAAGATTATCTCGATCACGTTCAGAGACGAGTTGCCGCGCTCCAGCTCCGACACTGCGCGGTCACTTCGATCATCGTCAGTCCAAACTTATAAAATCAATCATATTCTTCGAAATTCCAACCTAACGCCATTCTGAACTAGCGGATTGATACAACGTAGTTTTCGAAAGCACTAAAACTGATATGCCTAACTAAATCCCAAATACAACGCCATTGATTGACAGCACAGATATAATCAATGTTTTAGAGTTATCAGCATCTAGATATCTTCGGGTTAAGATAACCAAAATACTAGAATTCTGATACTACCATTATATTATTATTTTCAATATAAAAATGAGGAATTAGACAACAAGACGTTGATCACCTGACCTTTGAACTCGCAAGGAACAAACCTACGCATGATGAATTAAGGGGAAAAGCATTCAAGGCACAGTATCCTCTTAAAGAGACCTATCTTCTGACTCAATGTAAAGAAGAGCACTGAATTACCACATCCCACTACGAACTGACGGTTACCCACACGATTGTGACAGAAAGAGGAAACCGTTACACTACAATAACGCCTCACACGTATAACGCGGTCGCAGTCAAACCACCACCGCAAGAATTCAAATCGAGAATCTTAAGAGATCGACGTACCCGCATGGCGCACGACCTGGTGGAGCTCCAGCGCGTCCGCCTTTAGGAACGCCTCGCCGCACTTGGAGCACACGCACTTGGGCGACAGTCCACCCGCGTGGTGATGCGTGGGGTCGCGGCACTCGCAGCACCCTTTCACGAGACACAGACTCCCCGACTTGGCCTTCGTCGGGGCGGGTGCGACGTTGTACGTCTCCCGCTCGTTGAAGCTCTGCTGCTTGCGGAAGCTCCAGCTCTTCTTCGACATCCTCGAGGTCAGCTCCTCCGAGCCTGGGCTCATGCACGTGGTGGAGGAGGAGGACGACCGCGACTGCGTGCCGCTGCTGCCACCCTGCAGCATCTCCTTGAGGTTGGAGATCGACGGCGTACAGCTCTGCGTGCAGCCAAAGTGGCGGCGCGGCGGAGTTTTAGGAGGATGGCCGTCGCTGCGGAGCGGGGTGGACGAGAAGGACCCGGTGCGCGACTCGTACGATATCTCGGACCCCGAGTCCGACTTGAACGTTATCGACCTCGCCTTGAATGACATGGACTTCGCCCAGGAGAAACACGGGCCCGGCATCTTTATCTAATCCTCGCAACAAACAACCAGTCGCATCAACAGCTCCGTCGACACGCCATTGTGCTAGAAAGCCGCGAATCCTCCGATTCTCACTATCTAACGAATCCTCCGCGCCTTCGACACTCCAGACAACAATATCTAACCAGTCCTCCGCGCCTTCAACACTCAAGACCACACTATCTATCAACTACTCCGCGCCTTCGACACTCCAGACCACACTATCGAACGAATCCTCCGCGCCGTCGACACTACCAAACATGAACCGGCAGGTCCCACCCACCTGAACTCACGGACTCCGTTCGAGATCCAGAACTTGCGTCACCTGCATTGTCCCTGCTAGTCCACAGTGAGACACACAAACACCGAGCCCACTCCGCAGCGTCGACACATGGTGGACTAGACGTTCGTCGCACTGGCAGTAGAGGACTAGAGCCGCCACTAGCACAGTACAGTCCAGGAACCTAGCACCTAAGTGTGGCGCCCGCATGCCGCATCGAGCCCTGTGCAAGTCGGTTGCGTCGTGCACCACGAAAGATGCGACGCCTCTCTCCAGCAAACTCTTCTTCGACACTAGATGATAGAGCGGCGGACCTCGCGCAGCTTCCATATTCCTCGTTGCCTTCCTTGCCCTGCCCATCCTTTTACTTTAAAGTAACAGGCCTTTTTATTTGGGTCTGTAGGTAGAATGTACCCGTCAAGTGGATGATGTTCTGATTAGTCAATGTATTTCGTAGATTTCTGGTGTGTCCAGTTCGTGGTCTGGAGTGGACCTTGGTGCTAATTGCGTGATTAGCGGAACGGCACTCTACTGTTTATGTTAAGCCTGCTGGGTTTCCTCCAATACAAACTCGCGGAAAATATTCAAGGTTAGAGACTACACTAAAGTTGGTATTTAGTATTAAGAAGAAGAAGAACGCTAGTCCGTAGTAGGGGGCTTGGCGTGAATGAAGTGTTTGTTCATTCCACTCCTAAGACCATGCCCACCAGGCAAGGAATTAGTAGTATGGAACTACTTCCCCCTCTCGAGAGTAGACACTATATGTGGCAAGTAACAAAACACTTGAGAAACCGACCGAAATAATAGCGGGACTTCTCGGGAGGTCACCCATCCGAGTATTTAGTATTAAGCATAGTAAATGGCTTGTAAATGCTATAAGTTTTAACTCTTGATGAGTATTTTTACCACCTATGTTTACAATGATTCTTCTCTCTAAATAGTATGAATAGTTATGCTCTTAGTAAAAATATTCATAAAAAAAAAACTTGTAGCATTTACAAGTCATTTATTGTGCTTAACACTATATACCAACTTTAATGTAGTTGTGCATTTTTTTTATCGTGCATGCCCCACTTCTGAATGTGCCCATCTCTACATAAAAATTTCAAAGAGAATTGATACCGCATGAACATGCGCAGTTTCTAAAAAAAAAAAAAAAAAAGCCTGGTGTAGTAAGGCTATGTTTGCACTTGGTGTTATCAAAATGAACTCTAGACAAGAATCATTTGTCAACACCAGTTCTATCACCAAGTGTGAATAGACTCTAAGAGGATTTCAAATTGAAGGATGGAAAGCTGTAACCAAAATTGTCCTTTTTGAAAACAGATTTTAAAATCATAAGAACTATAGTTTTTTTTTAAAACATAGATGCAATTGAATTTAAGCTAACATTATTGAATGTCCAATATATACCCAATAAAAAATACATGTGTGATGAGGCAAAGGTACGAGGACTATGAGAGTATAGGTTGGACTATATGTGAGTGATGAGGCAAAGTACGAGGGCTATGAGTATGAGTTGGAGTGCCTCCTCTAATTGTGGTTTGGCATGAGGATGGGGTGTAAATAGGCATCTTCAGAGTAGGCTACCATTGACTCACTGCCTATTTTGCGGCCCACCAGCTCAAGGGTGGGATAGGGGCGCCTGGGAATAGTAATGCAAGTGAGCGGATCACCCATGGCATGGCATGACTCACCACCCCCATCAATCTGCCACTTGTTTGGTAGTAACTTACTGCACACATTTCCCTTCCTAATTTCCAAAACACTCCCTATTTTACACAATTTCAAAGTTGGCATGGCTGAAGTTCACATGATACTCATATTCAAACCATGGTGTCATGCCCTATCATAGCAAAATGTCATCCAAAACTCTTTCACCTCCAAGTTACTATGTTTCACATTACACTAATTTTACATAACATATAAAGCCCTAAAGGCCCAAGGCATTTTCACACCAAAAACACTTCAAAATTGCTTGTTCTAGTGCAATGAGTAAAGAGGGAAACAAAGTCTTTTTTATTTCTACATCAAACCGTAGGATCTAAATTAAACCTCACTAAGTAACGTCCTTACAAAATCTCATAAACTTTTACCGCACACATTGAAAGATTGTGTAGTAGAGAAAATGGTTCATTTTCTTCCTTGCATTGAGTGGATCAGCAAACTTTGACTTCACTTAGTTTGAAATTTTTGCACTACACAAGGTCTAGAATCTTTACCATCTTGTTAAGCATGAAGTTAGTTCCTTGTACACCAATTTTTAGAGGTAGAAGAAGGGTGTAACATATTCAAAACAATTGTGCAAGGAGTGGAGGTTCAAAAATTACCAATTTGCATTTTATTTTTTTGTGAACTAAATATATTTTAGAATGAAAATCCAAACGGTTGATAAGAAGGATTACAACACATCTTGTAGTAGAAAGAATAAAAATTATAAAATGTGAAAAATCTGTAAATTTTATATGAGAAAGAAGAAGTTTTTTTATTACCTTGCCCGACAATTTGTGACAATGTATGAAAATGTTGGACTTGGGTTAATGTGTTATTTTTCACTAAAGACAAGATTTTTTTTACAATATGAAAGATATTAATACTACTTGCCATTATTGAAAATATCACATTTGACTGAGTATTCTAGAAAAAGTATTTGGAGTTGCCCGATGTGCCCATTCTCTTTATTAAAACTTCAGTCTACCCTTGAAAGGGGGAAGTAGTTTCAGCGTACTAATTCCATGTTCGGTGGGCATGGTCTTAGTAGTGGAACGAACATACACTTTATTCACTCCGGCTTCCTTTGGAAACCAGCGTTCTTCTTCTTCTTCTTCTTCTTCTTCTTCTTCTAATAAAACTTCAAAACCCTATAACTTTTGCATTGAATGTCAAATTTGAGAAAAAAATTATATGCACACAAAGCTTTCTCTAATGTCCATTTACAGTTAAAATTTCAAAAAGAGACGTTATAAATTGACACTATAAGAACTTGCCCAAATTCTTAGAGTCCCCCGAGGGGACTCTTGGTCTTTTAGGGGTTAATGCCTAAAGGACTTGGGCATTTTAGAAGAATTTCCACTCCATCGATCATAAAACTACCAAGAAAGACTTTTTGAGAATGTAACCGCAGGATCTTCTTCTAAACTTATATGAGATGATGTGGTAAAAGTTTTGTGAAATTTGACGGTACAGGTAGAAAGATAATTGCAGTCAAAGTGGAATGACTTGTACCCTGTTGGTACATTTGGTCCTTTAGAGGTTAATTTATCATCACCTTCACTAAATTCCCTCTCTCACAATAAACCCATTGATTATGCTCCATATTCACAACCATCACATAGGAGTTCAGGTTTATCCAACACAAATATTGAAGCTATCATTGGAGGTTGGAGATTGCCAAGTGAAACCTTTGACTTTGGTTGTGAATACTAAATATAGAGGTGAATTTTACTATGCAAGGACTATTGATGTTGCTATATATGTTGAATGCACCTCCTTTAGCTTAGCATATGAGACTAACAAAAATTAGCATGCCTATTGAAACTCACATCTAAAGTCTCAATCACTTTTTGAATAAATTTATTTCAATTTCAAAAGAAGGTCCTAGTCATTTGATGAACGTGTTGGATATATTTAGGGTTATTCAAAATGACCTTAAAAGGTCCTATGATAAAAATACGTACCATAAAAAAACAATTTTATTTTAAAATCTAGAAAATATAATAAAAATATAGAAAAAGAAATAAATGCTATTTTTTTAATGTGTTTGGCCTTCTGGTATTATTTTTTGACAACCCCACTTCCCCTACAATAGTGATTTTTATTTATACATTTTATTGTTGATGAACATTTCAACACAAGAAAGAACCAAAGACCAAAGGTACAATTCAAACTACCTTTAGATCCATAGGAAACAACAACTATACTTTTTGCTACAGGCTCTTTCATGTCCTGCAATGATAGTCGAAGGAGATATGTTTGTAGCTTCCGGTACGTCTTTGACATGAATCAGCTGACAAGCTACCATGTTTTCGTAGCGTGTGTATGTCAGCAAAGGACGTACGTAACTTATGTAACCACATCATATAAGAGCCACAGACTGCATGAACTCCAACTACTGCAGCCACAGACTGCATGAACTCCATCTACTGCAGCCACATGATTTTCACTACAGACATGGGGAATGTCAAACCCTAATCTATGGTTTCGCACTCATCATCGGCAGAGGGTGACTATGTTCCATGTGAAATGTAAAGTGAGGGTGTGCATGTACAGTCCCCTTCAATAAAGATACGTACTTTTAGCATTCCTAGGTATAGTAACTTTCAGTGCTGCCAACTTTGACACCCTCTTGAGGTTTAAAAAATTGTTATTTTACCATGAAATTTTCGGCACAAGATCACTTTTATGTTGATAACATGTGTGCCAAATTTCAAGGCCAGAAGATAAATATAGAAAAGGATATTCCAAATTTACCAACATGTGTAGTTGTAAGCCATTCACTACTGCCAATTTTGACACCCTCCCGAGGGCTCAAAATTTGATATTTTACCATGAAAGTTTTATCACAAGATCATGTCTATGCTGATAACATGTTTGTTAAATTTCAAAGCCATGTAATGAATACAATAATAGATACACAAGATTGTTTCTCATAGTTCCACATGTCGGTAGATTTTGAATATGAGTTTTTCTATTCATCTTCTCGCCTTGAAATTTGGCACACATATTATGTTCATAGAGGTGATCATGTGTTAAAAATTTCATAGTAAAATAACAAATTTCCTAACCTAGGGAAGGTGCCAAAGTTGAAATGGTACCCTTGGATGTTTCTCACAATTAGCACGTTGGTAGATTTTGATTTTTTTTCTTTATTATTGTGGATATTTTAGACTTGAAATTAAGCATGCATATAATCAACATAGAGATGGTTTCATGCCCAAAATCTCATGGGAAAAAACATAAAACTCAATCCATGGGAGGGTGTCAAATTTGGCAAGAGTGAAATGTTTCTCACAACTACACATGTTGGTAGATTTCAAAAATCTTTTGCTATATAGGTATTCTGGCCTTAAAACTTGGCACACATGTATTCGATATAGAAATGGTTTCATGCCAAAAATTTCATGCGCAAAAACAAAAGATTTAATCCTTGGGAGTGTGTCAAAGTTGGCTAGGAGTGAAATGTTTCTTACAACTACACTCACAACTACACATGTTGCTAGATTTTAAATATGTCTCTTTGTGTGGATGTTTTAGACTTTAAACATGTAATAAACATAGAGACGGCCCCACGCCAAAAATTACATGGGCAAAAACAAAAAATTCAATCCTTGGGAGGGTGTCAAAGTTCGTAGCTATAAAACTTTTCTCAGTGCTACCCATGTTGGTAGATCTTGAATATCTTTTTTTCTATTCGACTCCCAACCTTGAAATTTTTCACACATGTTGTCAACATAGAAATGATCTTGTGCCAAAAATTTCATGGTAAAATTACAATTACTAACCCTCGAGATGGTGTCAAAGTTGGTAGCACTGAAAATTACTTTCCCAAGGAATGCAAAAATGTACGTATCTTTACTGAAGGGGACTGTACAAGTGAATTTAACTACCATAATTTGTGATCATGAAGTCTACCACACACATGCCATTGTAGTGTCTTGAGCCTAATAGATGTTATGCCTTCAAACCCATTGAGACATCTTATATCTATAATTATATCCTTTAAAACTATTAACTAGCTCTAATTTTGTTCTATATATCAAATCAACATTTACCTTTTGCCTAGTAAGGCCGTAGGAGGGCTGGTTTTGGTGCTCTTGGTGTTGTAACTTTTTCCATGATTGGTTGTTGTCGTCGTCGTGGCCTTCAGAACACACATTGAGCTCTACGATAGCTTTTCAACGCATCTCTTTGATCTTCAATTGATGCAAGCATTGGCAAACGATAGTGATTTCCGTGGCGTGGGGTCGCAATTAAATGAATCCGCTATTTAACCTCTAAAGGCCCAAGAGTACCCTCAGGGGACTGTTGAAGGTTTGGGCAAGATCCTGTTGTGTCAATTTGTAACATTCCTTTTTGAAATTTCTATTGTAGATGGACAGTGCTAAAATCTTCGTGTGAGTCCAACTTTTTTCTAAATCCGACATTCTATGCAAAAGTTGTTGGGTTTTGAATTTCAAATGGGGAGACCAGGCACGTCGGGCAACTCCAAAAACTTTTGCTAGGACAATATATTGAATGTGAGATTTTCAATACTAGCTAATAATATTATTTCCTTTCATATTGTCAAAAAAATCTCTTATCTGAAGTGGAAAATAGCATAATAATCTAAGTCAAACATTATCACACGTTGTCACACTTTGTCGGGCAAGGTACCCAAAAACATTCTTCTTTTCCACATCGAACTGTGAGATCTTCATATTTCTTACATTTTATTTTTCTACTACAAGATGTGGTCTAAACCTTCATATTGACCATTCGGATTACCATTCTAAAACATATTAAGTTCTCAAAAAGATATAACGTGAATTGGCAATTTTTGAACCTCCACTCCTTGCACATTTGTTTTGAGTATGCTACACCCCTTCTCTACCTCTAAAAGTTAATGTACAAGGAAATAACATCATGATTAACATGATGGTAATGTTTTCAGACCTTGTGTAGTGAAAAAATTTGACACCAAGTGAAGTCAAAGTCTGTTGATCCACTCAATGCAGGGAAGAAACAAAACGGTTTTTTCTACTTCAAACATTATAATCTTTCAATCCGTGCGGCCAAAGTTTATGAAATTTTGTGAGGGAATCAATGAATAAGTCTTAATTTAGATCCTATGGTTAGATGTAGAAATAAAACGTTTGGATCACCTCATTACTCATTGCACTAGAACGAGGAGTTTTGAAGTGATTTTGGTGTGAAAATGCCTTGGGCCTTTAGGGATTAGTCGAATCTATTAAACTTATAGATTCTTCCAAGACCTCTTGGACCACTTAGGCATTAAAGGGTTAATGTCAAAGAGGTCTCAAGTACGTTGAATCCGTAAACAAAAATGGATATGGATGAAATCCATTAAATGAATGTGTTTTATATCACATTTCTCAACCCTAAAATTTGGAGAGCCTCTCTCAATCACAATTTAAATCACGATTTTAACTTATTTTTAGATTTATGGATATGGATGAAGAGAATATTATTGTAGAGATAAATCATTTCCCCAACCACAGTTACCCATTCAAAGATGAAAACTATGCTCTCTAAAGTGGTTTTGAGGTCCAGCAAATCTTCTTTCTTTTTCTATTTAATTTTTTATAAAAAAAAAAAAGTAAAAAAAAAAACATTCCACCTCTATTACCTCCAAGACTTTTCTTACAAACTTATTCATGTGGCAAAAAAATAATTACCTTATGTTTGTGAGAGGATTTCATCACACTTTGCTACCTGCTAATACTTAGGATGGGTAATATCTGTAGCTGGTAATGCATCAAACAAACAGGATCCACCATAACTGAGTGAAGCGACCATGTACAATGTGACAGATTGTAATGGTGGGGACTGTATTCAAGAGTGGCAACTGCGGGTCAACACAGTGCGTTTTCTTGAGTTGCCCAACAAAGGGTACCTGATGTTGGGAGCCCACTGACCTTCTAGTTGTGGTTGAAACATGCACGTGACATTACACCACCTCATGTACAAAACCCCTTCATTTCTGGGAAGAAATCTTGCATGGAAGTACATGCCTCATGTTTTGAAACCTGAAAGATAAGCTGTATTTTTGCCACCGTGGTTTCTCAACAACCAACCCACCATAATTCATGGCAACCACAACCGTACTTTGAATGAAAACCACTATGGTCCTTCAAGGTTTGAAAACTTATTTCTAGCCTCATGAAACTCTTTAACCCCAAATGAGTTTAGAAGGTTTACTCCAGAAGGTTCGGGCAGGTACCTCCTGCCTTAATTTATAACATTATTTTTTGAAATTTTTTATGTAGATGGATATTACTAAAAGCTCTGTGTGAGTCTAATTTTTTCCCCTAAATTCAACATTTTATGAAAAATTTATAGGGTTTTGAAGTTCAAATGGGGAGAGCGGGCACGTCGGGCAACTACAAAAACTTTTGCTAGGATACTCTATTGAATGTGAGATTTTCAATACTAGCTAATAATATGATTTCCTTTCATACTGTCAAAAAAATATCTCTTGTCTTTAGTGAAAAAAAGCATATAAATCCAAGTCAAACATTTTCACACATTATGGCACATTGTTGGGCAAGGTACCAATAAACTTCTTCTTTTTCACATAAATCTTCGAGATTATCATGTTTTTTACTTTTTATTTTTTCCGCAGCATTACGTGGTGTAAACCTTCTTATTGACCATTTAGATTCTCATTCTAAAACATACTAAGTTCACCAAAAAATAATAACGCAAATTGACAATTTTTGAACCTCCACTCCTTGCACAATTTTTTTGGAATATGCTACACCCTTTTTCTACCTCTAAAAATTGGTGTACAAGGAACTAATTCCATGATTAACATGATGGAAATGGATTTAGACCTTGTGTAGTGCAAAAATTTGACATTAAGTGATGTCAAAGTCTGCTGATCTACTAAACACAGGGAAGAAAATGGACCCTTCTCTCTACTTCAGACACTATACTATTACAATCCGTGCGGTCAAAATTTATGGATTTTTTAATGTAAGTTACTCAATAAGTCTTAATTTAGATCCTAAGGTTTAAACTTGAAGTAAAGGTTTTTTTGTTTTTTCCTTACTCATTGCTCTAAAACGAGCAGTTTTGAAGTGTTTTTGGAGTGAAATTGTCAAAGAAATTTAGGGGTTAAACTTCCACAAATAGGCGTAGTTTAACCCTTTAAGGCCAATGAGCTTTTTCATCCTACAAGAATTGACTAGTGTTCTAGATCATGCAAAACAACATCTACACCCAGGGTACACTTCATCGTGACCCCACTTCACGGGAATCACTGTAGCTCGTCGATGCTTGCACTGGTCTTTGGGGCGCCAGTCCCAATAGGTGCCCATCTTCATGCACTACCGTAGGTGAAGGGCACCTTTGGCTTTAATTAATTCAAAAAAGGCATGCCGAATTATTTGGAAAATTATTGAGTGAAAATGCCGAAATTGAAGAAAATATTAATGTACCAATTCTTTGGACACCAAGGACATCAATGGGGAGTTATGGCTTGGAAAGCCTTGATTCTTGGAAGTGTGTGCAAAAGAGCTCCAAGTAGGGAGCTTGAGGTCTTAGCTTCAATCCCCTTGGCCATCAAAATAGGCTAATTGTAGTAATTGGTGAACTCCTGCCGAAATCTGCTAAAATTTCTTTTAGAAAGCCAAACCCACTTTTTTGATGTTAATTAATTATTCGGCGTCCAAGTGCCGAAGGTGCCCTTGACCTACAGTACTTTCTCATAGTTTAAGTCTTTCATGGAGGTGACATATTGTAGCAGTTGCTATCAAGATTATTGTGCCAAAGAAACCAAAATGGGTTGCCTGTTCTTAAAGGGTTAAGTGTAACATATGGTAGTAACTTGTCAACAACTATTAGACTTTTCCTAAAAATTCTTCCTAAAGAGGAAAGAGAAGTGGAATACTTTCTCATAGTTTAAGTCTTTCATGGAGGTGATATATTGTAGCAATTGCTATCAAGATTATTGTGCCAAAGAAACCAAAATGGGTTGCATGTTCTTAAAGGGTTAAGTGTAACATATGGTAGTAACTAACTACTACTCACGCCTAGTGTTGTAAGGGGACTTCTGTCAGAGATGAGTGCGTGAGCTCCGTTTTTTCTGGTGAGGGGAGGTGGGGGACTTAGCCTGTGAGCTGCAAACTACGTGCAATAGGAGTTGGCTGGCCCTGTTGAGAGCCCTCGTAGTATGCAAATCCGTGGTAGTTTGGTGAGATTTGAGATGTTAGTAGTGTTAGAAGGCTCAACACCAGATCTGAGGAGGGAAGTTTGTAGATGCTCTAAGCTGGTGCAGATCTGTGTGAGTATGCTCTGAAGCTAGGGAACTTAGTATTGGACCAGATCTGCAATCACTTAGTACACGCAGACAATAACCCATCCCAAATCTGGAGCACCGAGATCAGATCTGGAATCCTCACCACCAAGTCTCCCCTCCCCAATCCAGGATCTCAACCTTCAAGATTGAGCAAAGTCATCACCAAGTGCTGCAACGCAGCCCCAACTCATCATCACATGCTACCCCTCGTCCCCTCTACGCTTGCAAATATTTGTTGTCTTTATTTACTTCTGTTAACACAATATGCAGTCACATACATATATCAGTGTGCTTTGTTAAGTGTTTCAGACACATCAGCTGTAGAATCGTCCCCACAAAAGGCAGCGCAACAGCATCTCCAAAAGTTCCGAGGAGCACATCGCGTGTAGCAGAAACACCTTCCACAGCGTCGGAGAGCACCCCGCACACGGCACCGGACCTGCGCACACAAACACAGCATTCAGATCCAACGGACCCAGGTACGTCTTCTAACTACCCCCACTACTTCTCCATTTTTTGTTATTGCATCAAACAGAGTATCCCTACCTTACAACCCCGAGCCTTCCCACCACTCCACATCACGCCCCAGACACTTAGATACAACACCAATACCTTCATCCATACATTAGGATCCTTCTCCCTCTATCAACCAACTTTCCCCCCCCTTCTCCCCTCTTCTCTCTCACTCCCCCCTCGCCCCTCGAAAACCCCCTCCCAGTACCCGCAGTCAAACAACATACCTCAAAAATCCTAAACCATTTCTCAACAGCACCTGCAGCCACCGTAGACAGACAGGAGAGAGGAAAAAATCACGAAAGTACCTGGATCCTTAGACTGCCCGGCACACCTGTCAAACCTCCCCTTTATGCGGCCTCGCAGTCTCCGCAGTGCACCAAGAGCTCCGCTCCAATGCTTCCCCCCAGGGCCTCTCCGCAAGCACCTACACAAAACCCCTTCCCACCACACATCAGAAACCCCCGGATCTCCCCTCTCGAACTCCATCGTAGACACACAACCAAAAACCCCCCTTCACAGTCACTTTCACAAAATCTAGGTCTAGAATCACCCCCCCTCCAAACTGCCTCCCCCCTCCCCTCGGAATCCTATTCTACCCCCCTCCCTGCTCACACACAAACCACCCACCCGATCACCACATGAGAAACTCCCCATAGACCGTCCTCGCAACCCCCGCAGAGCACTAGAGGCCTTTCCCTCATCAGCATCCCCCGGATCTCCCTACTAGAACCCCCTCGTAGACACACACTCACAAAAATCTCTCCGCAGTCACCCTCACAAAACCCAGGTCTAGAAACACCCCCCATCCGAACTGATTCTCCCTCCCCTTCGGAATTCTACTCTCCCCCCCTCCCTGTCCACACCCGACTCCCCAGGCATCACAGACAGATCCCCACTACCCGCACTAGAAAACAACAAAACCTAGACTCCCAACCCGAACCTCATAAACATCAGCAACCTAGGACTTTCAGAAAGCTCTAAACCTTGCAAGGCGCGGGGACCCTGATCAACAAACCCTGCCAGACAAAAAGCCTGCGACACGGCGAAAAACAACAGCAGATACCCCAACCCGACGAACCCAGACAAACAAACGACCGGCGACCTCAACAGATAGCAGCAACCAAGTACCCACAACAACATCAAAACCAACGCCCATCAACAACCACCACAGAATCCAGCACACCACCCACCTGGAGACAGCAAGAAGCGCAAAGGTACCCGCCCCGACTCAACGCAATACACAAAACACTTGACACAGTACACAAGTGGTCCAACGGAGTACACAAGCGGAGGAGAAGGTCCCCTCCCGAATACAAGAGTCTCAACGAAGAACACAAGCGACGCCCCAACGCAGAACACAAGGACAACAGGTCTCCGCAAGTGCACGAACGACTCAACACAGCGCGCAGGATACCCGACAGAGCGAACACGAGAAGCAGCAGGGCTCACAACGCAGCACACAAGGGTAACAGGTCTCCTCAAGTGCATGCGCGATTCAACGCAGCGCGCAAGAAACTCGACAAAGCAAACACGAGAAGCAGAAGGACCCACAACGCAGCACACAAGGGCAACATGTCTCCTCAAGTGTGCACGCGATTCAACGCAACGCGCAAGAAATTCGACAGAGCAAACCCGAGAAACAAAAAGACTCACAACGCAACACACGAAGGCAACAGGTCTTCTCAAGAACACGAGCGACTCAACGCAGCGCGCAAGATACCCGACAGAGCGAACACAAGGAGCAGAAGGACTCACACAGGCCCCCCGAAACCTCTAGTAACCTCAACAACCCACGACTCCTCCCCAAACCCTCAAAGGTCTGTGACCCCCCTGAAACTGCAACGACCGGCGGACGAGCAACCGGAGAGTTGGCCCTGCGACCTTCCTCAAGCCCCAACGACCTGCCTCCCCCACGTAGTAACCTCCCCCCCTCCAGAGGGCCAGGTAAGTACCCTAACCTTTTGTTTATCAATTCCTTACTCATTCATCTCAGGCCACATATAAGCTACTTCTTTAACTCAATTACTGCTGAGCTGGTTCCACTACAAGTATCCAGGCAATACACAGTATCTCACAAGGCTACATTGGAGATTACTCACCCTTATGGCTGATAACAACAAGCGACAAGTGGGCCTCGACATGGAGGTGGATTCTCCAGAGAAGAGCCTACTCAAAGCCCAAAGCTCAAAGACTACTAGGAGAGGCAGAGAAATAACAAGCTCCAACAAAAAAACCAAAGCATCCTCCACGGAGAAAGGTAAGTCAATTCAAACATCAGAACTTAGCAAGTTTAAGTTTTGGATGGGTTTTCAGGCCATGGAGGCCTTGGCGGTGGAGGAAGGGATTGAGGAGCTCTACAGCGGCGAAACAGTGATGGACATGATGACTAGAGGCATGAGGAAGGAAGAAGCGGAAGAGGTATGTAATGCAAAACTTGCCTTCCCTAGAATCCCACAAATCCTTTATCCTATGTCTAGAATGGGAGTTGTGGGACAACACTTCAACATAACTCAAATTCCCTTTGACATCAAAACCAACGAAAACTCCGGTTTGTCTCTCACCTACCATGTTGCCATTTACTTTGAGCTCCCTAAAACCCCTCTCATGCATGATGATGTCAAAAAGATGGTTCTTGCTAGACTCAAAAAGATGGACATTGCACTTGGGGATAAAATAGTGGATCCACTTACAATTCAATGCTTAAGTATTAAGAAAGGTGGAATGAAAGGGGTATGGGCGGGTAACATTAAGCTTCACCTATTGAAACCCGAATGTGATGGCCTAATGCTCCTTAAAGGAATTAGACCATTTATACTTGACATTGACAATGAGCTTGTTGTTGGGAAAGTGTGCAAGTCTTATTTAGGGATTGCAAAGAATACTAACCTCTCCGTGAAGGTCAAAAGTGAACACTTGACGGATTTTTCAGCCCAAGCTCTCTTCAAGGAAGTCCTTGAGAGTAGTTTTCACCGTGGACAAGAATTTGAGGTCTCCGGTGTGCAAAAGGGCTATGGGGATGCACATGCATTCATCATTGCCACAACGCCTCTCCAAACCAAGAAGATGCTTGCACACAACATCACCGTGGGAGGGGAGGTTCTACAAGCAAGACAAACATTTGACAACAAGGGACCCAACGGATCGTGGGAGGGGAGGTTCTACAAGCAAGACAAACATTTGACAACAAGGGACCCAACGGATCGGGGGAGTCCAAGGAAAAGAAAGAAGCCCTAACCTTAACCCTTTCTCCTCTTCCCATCCATCTTGATGTCATGCATACCACTCATGAGATTTATAGAATTATGGGTGGAGTCAATGTGAGAAATGTTTGGTTCCATAAAGAAGATGGAAACTCTCACAATGGCAATGCCAACGTTTTATGTGCTAATCCTATTGTGTATAGGACTTTTGTACACAAGACGTTTGTGATGAAGGGCAACTATGTGGACTTTGCGCCACATCGAAGAAGCTTAGAAGGCACTCACCGTCCTACCGAGGAGCAAGTTAAGAACTTTGGGTTTGAAGACATCAACACCGCAATAGTGAACACAATATCAACCTTCAAGATGCAAGAGAAGAACCAAACCCTCACCAAAAAAGACATGGTGGAACTCTTGGAGGACAACAACAAGAAGATTAGGAAGGAGAACCGCGAATACACCGACAAAATGCACAAGGAGCTCAAGGGAGAAATGGAAAACCTCCAAGATGCTTTGTTTGGGGTACTCAAGAGTATGGCTGCCATCACGGGTAAGAAGAACTTGTCACTTGAAGAAGACCCGTCAAACATGTGAAGCTTCATGACCACACAATTGCTTTCATCTACTCTATAGTATATTATACATCTACTATACGGTTTAGCATAGACAATACCACATATAGTAGAGTACAAATACACAAATACATGATAGAACATACGTATATACGGACGAGGTACAAAAAATGTATTCAACTTTATACTCAATACAAAACAAAATACAAAACTTATACCTCAAACTATACGCAAGACAATACTAGATACAAAGACAGTACCCAAACCCCCACATGGAAACTACATACAAAAACAAAAACACATACAAATACCAAAACAAAAAAATACATAAAAACATACATACACAAACACACAAACACATACAAAAATAAACACACAAAAACATACACAAACAAACACACAAACACACACACAAACAAATACACAAACACACACACAAACAAACACACAAACACATACATAAACACAAACTCACACACAAACAAAATCCCTTACATAAACCAAAATACATACACATACCCATACAAAAAACCATACATAAACACAAAAACACACACAAACACACGCATAAACACATATAGTAAAACCTACATAACCACAAGAAAACACAATGCTATAAGAATATACACACATATATGTACACACACAAATAAAATAAAACAACTAAACACATACACACAAAAACACATACACAAAAATTCACACATAAGCACGTATACGGAAAAAAACCAAAAGAAATACAAACCAATAGACCTTCAATGGACGAACCCAAAAACAAATATATCCACCAAACTACACAACCCTCCCAAAAACCACATCAATAACCCACACTACTATAAAACACCCCTAAGAGGAAATCAAAACAAATACGAAAAGATAAATGGAACCACACAATACCAGGATTTACCACTAAAATACACACAAAAAATAAGTATCCTAAAAAATAACACAAAATCAAAACACTATAAACTACTACTAACCCTAGGTGGTGACATAGAAACCAACCCAGGACCCATGCCTAATATACTAAAAAGACACCCTACACCACATAAGAAAAACGCCAAACTATACTTTATACCAAATACTATCAAACTACAACCAGAATATAGGCACATCGCCCAAACGTTTGCACCCCTATTAAAAACCACACACACACTACACCTAACGCACAACACCACACACACAAACATTGCCCAATACATACAACAACAAAATATACACCCACCACCATTTATCTTATACGCCCTGGTGATTACTATCCATCCAAACATAGACGAATGCAATCGCCTTCTAAATCCACAAAACCCGACTATAACATCGTGGACCAATACACTCCTACAAACCCTATCAAACTTACAAAACCCACCCGAAAGACACATCCATACCCCACATCCCTATACAAAATTCCTTGAAGAAAACCAAAGTATCTTAAAACACGGAAACTCAATACACAAAGAATTGTATGACTTTTTACATAAACAAACCACCCCTCCCTCATACACTACAACACAACAAAAATTCCCATACCTCCCTAATAATCTAATTCACGCATCGCTAAAGTGTTTTGACCCCATACCAGAATATATCCATCCACCACCTCTACCCCTTCACCTCCCTCCACAAAACCAAAATACTAATTCATACAATGAAAACACGAACATAATTACATGGAACGCCGCATCATTAAACACCGCCCTCCCTAGCTTGCAAACCTTGATTACACACACAAATACACCACCAGCCTTTATAGCCATTCAAGAAACAAAACTATCTGCCACAAAATCTACAAAATATATACAAAACATGTTTCAAGACTACAAACTTATTTTCAACAACACACATGCATTAACCAGATGCATCCAACAACGAAGACCATACACACCAAGCCGAGGTGGACTACTCACATTAATACACAAAAAACATGCCTTCCCAGGCAACATCCAAAAAATCTCTACCCCAATACACATATCCCCATACCTCCAAATAATTAGAATCACTAATCAACCACTACAATCATGGTTAATCCTCCACATGTATATGCCATCGCACCCTGAAGATACTAGATTCATCATCGACATACAAAACACTATCACATCTCAAATTAACAATAACCCTAACCACACTTACTTGTTATGCGGAGACTTTAATAGAGACATAGCACTAATTGGTCGACAAAATGGAAACCATATCACCCCCCCTCAAACTGCTGATTACCAATGGCGAAAATTCACAAAAAACTTAAACTTCACTTACATAAAAACTGACACACAATACTCTAGACAAGGTGGTTATAACTATGGTGACTGGAGCCTAATAGACGGCTTCTACATAAATACAAACAATAATGCACAATATACCTCTACAACAAACAAGGACGTCATTCTCAACTCAGACCACTTGCCCATACAACTACACATTCCAAATAACATACTAATCAGTCGCACCCCCATAATCACAAATAATAACACCATACGTATACTCAACCCCATCCCAAAAGAGAATTTAGAAAAATTCAATACCCAACTCTTTGAAGGAAACTCCATACAAATTGACTCCCTTATAAACACCCTCGAAAATAATAACCACCTAACACAAATACAATGGCAAGACACATGCCACACTCTAGACATACTTATTAAT
Source organism: Bryoerythrophyllum caledonicum (assembly GCA_963971425.1). Lineage (NCBI taxonomy): Eukaryota > Viridiplantae > Streptophyta > Bryopsida > Pottiales > Pottiaceae > Bryoerythrophyllum > Bryoerythrophyllum caledonicum. Next base: position 1,056,038 of record OZ020523.1, read on the forward strand.
AAAATCACTGATACGCTTGAACAAACTTGTAAAGCCCAACCTATACCTCAAATGACAAACCGAACATCTCAACAAGGCGGATATCTTCCCAGAAAACTTTCTAAAACATGGAAACAACACATAACTACATACCATGTAATACGAAAAACTATTAGAACTGTTAGAAATAACCCTCAATGGCGCAACCACCCCATATGTAATGAATTGCTAAACTTACAAAACGACCAAATCCCTGCCCCACCTCTCCCGGATCTACCTCATGATTCATGGATAAAAGACATAGCGCTAATCGCAAAGAATGCCAACATTCAAGCTCGAAAAATTACCACAGAATATGCCAAAGACAACATCAAAAAATCCATCTCAAAATACAGACAACTATATGAAACTAGTCCTAAAAAAATAAACAGAAGAGTGTTTAAAAATCTTGAATCTCCACCGCTAGATTGTATCACAGACCAACATAATAACATCTTAACTAGCCCAGAAGACATTGCCAACGAAATATTCACTCAACAAACAAAAAATAACAGATCCACAGTACCAACATGCCACTACCAACCACATCATTTAACCAAATGTACATGTGCAGTACGCCAATATCCATGGCACGACCTAGATGGATTTACCCTAGACACAAGGGGCAAACCAGAAACCCCACTACATACATACTTCAACAGAGCCACATACGACACATGTCTTCGTAACCTAGGCACCAATAAAGCTCCAGGCCTTGACCGTATACCGAACTCAATTCTAAAAAATATGCCCCCAAAATTCCATAGACTACTATTCCTCTTTTTCTCCCAATGTTATAAACAAAAACAAATACCATCTTCATGGAAAACAAGTGTAACAATTCTACTATACAAAAAAGGAGACCCATCAATTCTACCAAATCATAGACCAATCGCATTAGCTAACACAATATATAAACTCTTCACTAGTACACTTACCTCTATACTATCCTCATACGGGGAAAAATTCAAAATTCTACATGACAGTCAAGAAGGATTTAGAGCAGAAAGAAGCACCTCTAGACAAATACAAACCATAATAGCCGCATTAGAAGACGCAAGATTCACAAATCAAGACATATATATTCTATATATTGACTTCAAAAATGCCTTCGGCTCCATAGATCACGCTCGACTATTAGCAATAATGAACGACCTTGGGTACCCAAAAGACGCAACCACACTAGTTGGAAATATTTACTCTCAATCGTCTACCCACTATATTGGTGAACACTTTGGAAAGACCAAATCTATTCCCATTCAACGAGGAACAATACAAGGAGATACCCTTAGCCCATACCTATTCATTATATTTTTAGAACCTCTACTTAGATGGCTAGAACGGGGTAACAACGGATACACCTTTGATACATCAAAAACCACCATAAACTCTGCCGCATACGCAGATGATCTTGCCGTCACAACTAACAAAATTAAATCTATCCAAATACAACTTAACAAAATCCATAGATATTGCAAATGGACCGGAATGGACGTAGGTGTCCCAAAATGTGCCGCTACGGGATGCCCAAACAAATCCAAATTAAACCCTACCACTTTTAAAGCCCTAATGCAAGCTTCTAATATCAATTACCGCAATCAACCGATCCCCATATTACACCAAAATGAACCATACAAATACTTAGGTACAAACCTTGTTCCATCACTAAAATGGAAAATCCAAATCCACGCCACAATGACGAAACTCATAAAACAATGCAATGAACTAACAACATGCCCGGCCACCATGAAACAAAAAATAAAAATGGTTGATACCGTACTACGTCCAGGTGTGGCATACAGTTTCTACGGAGTACCATACTCTATGCCAGCTATCAAAAAACTTGATAAAAAAATAATAGCCATACAAAAAACCATATGTGGATTACCAAAATGTATGTCAAATGCAATAACCCAACTACCACATAACCTATTTGGACTTGAAGCTTTCTCCCTCAAAAACGCATACCTCCGATGCATAGGTGAACAACTGCAAAATGCTTTAAACGATAAAGGAAGACTTGGGAAAATATATAATGGATTAACTCACTATGTCCTTGCCCAATATGGTGGCGCCAAAAACATACCGAGAATTAAAAAAAGTGACTGCATAAGATCACCAATAACACGAACATTCTTCTTATTAAAACATATAGCTAAAGCCCACCTCAAAAGTACACTCCCAAACTTCCTCATTAATCCTACAACACTAGAAATACTATGGCACCAAGAAACACTAAATCATAACACACTCAATGCCCAACTCTCCCAAAAACTTCTGCAAAAACTCCTCTCAAAAAATATTTTTGAACTAAACCAAATTACTTTACCTAACGGCACACATCATGAACAATGAGGATTTCAAAACCTACCACTTCACCCCATCCAAACTAATAAAAAGTGCACTAAATATTGCTAAACAACTATTTTGCCACCCAACATGCCCCACCACATGTCATACTTATTGCAACATACACCCATACTCTCATATACTTAAAGATCCATTCATCACCATCAACAATAACACCATCCCAAGAAGTATCCCCACACCAATCAATCCCCCTAACCCTCCACATACCTACCATCCCCGTCCCCCTACATACATCCCCAAAAACCCTACCACATATCCCATTAATAACATCATACGCCATAAACACATCCAACACACAAGCACAAATAACATACAAACTACCTACACAAAATATTTATGCCAATGGCAATACAATGATAATACATACAATAAATGGCTCCCCCAAAGAGACCTTTTTCCACGACACGACACTAATACCTCCACACATAACACCGAAAAATTAATACAATACTACCAAGAAATCCAAAAGAAAATATACTCTGATATCATCCTTGCCCACCACCCACAAGAACAACTTTCAGACACAAGATCTATATCACCACCCATAATTATCCCACTATTAAACATCTACACAATAGAATGTAACCCCACAAACGACATCCTTACATCTTCAAATACAATTCAAATAGATAACAATCAAGCACATCTATTCGAAGATAACGGCCAACATTTACACACCATTCCTGTTACCCGACTCCAATGGCTATGGAATCAATATAATACAAAATTACAAACTCCTACAAACATCGAACCAACAACCCAACCCTTTGAAACCGAACTAATATGGCTATACCAAAGATATAAATACCGAATACCAAAAACTGACCCCCTCAAAAATGCACAATACACAATACCCAACCCCATTTTAGACTCACTAATCTCATCCTTTAACATCGAGCACTCATACTTTTCCTCCCCGATCACATGTCCTACCAAACTAAATAAATTCTACTCACCGTACGAAAGAGACAAAATATTTGGATCCCTAGGCAAGGCCTTTGAACACAAATGGATTGGAAATGGCATAGCTCACCCCCACAACGAGAAAGACATGGAACAAGCCATACATTGGGCTAGACTTGCCGCCAAACACGATCCAAATAACACAAAAACAATCATCGTCACACCGAACAACAATTGGTACCAAAACAACAACCAACATTCAAACCCATTCCCAGATTCCCACATCATTGCAGTATTCGAAGCAGACACAATACCATACGTAGAACCTAATATTCCACCCGAGCTAAAAAAACCCCGAACTGAGCCATCTACATTACAAATACTATGCGTCCATCATCAAAATCAAACCCTTGGCTCCCTAGAACAACTTGCGGAACTTACCTCCATAACAGACAATCTAGACATACAACGACCATACACAAAACCGGCCCAACCAACACCCTTACAAACCCCCGTAAACAAAAGTAAAAACAGGTCAAAATTAAACTATATCAACAACACATTAAACTACTCCATTACACCTCCCCCTCTCCCAGACTACCCAACTCATACCACACCAAAATTTAACCCGGCACACAGTTATTACACGGACGGCTCTTTTAAACCACCAGAACAAATTAGCCCGGGCTCTTGGCGCAGAGAAAAAGCTGGCTATGGCATATATAATTTTACCAAAGAAATTAAACTAGCCAAAAGACTCCATGGACTACAAAATATCCTCAGAGCAGAACTTATGGCCATTCACAAAACACTACAAATCATCACAACAAAATACAACAACGAACCCGCACATATATTCACTGATTGTATAAATGCACTTTACCTACTAAATACTCAAATAACACATCCTACCCTTCACAATAGTCACCCCGACCAAACCATATTAACATCAATGGTCCAAATGTTACAAAACCGTACACAAATTACAACCCTTCACAAAGTGAGAGCCCATGCCAACATTGATGGCAACGAACAAGCAGACAAACTTGCAAAAGAAGGCCGAGAAAAAATACACAAAAATGCCAAAGACCCACACGAACACGCCCATGCCACCCCATACTACTTTCAAAAAGAAGATTGGCCTTCCAAAGAAGATACCCCCAACAAAGGCCCAATTAGATTCTTGGGTAAATATCTCAAAAAACAAGACCTCTACAACAACCTTGACACAATCTCAGAAAATATTCCTAATATAGAAAAATGGACTAACAATAATGACATAGACAAGGAACTCTCTACAAACTTTTGGAAAAATCCCATCATCTCAGACTCACAAATAACATGCCTCATCAAATTCCGTAGTGGTCAGTATATGGGAAACGCCCACAAACAACTCTTCTTTGGAATAGAAAGATTCCCATCCATAACATGCCCCATATGCCCCTCAACGGACCCCGACACATGGCTTCATGTTCTACTCAAATGCCAAAACCACCACATACACTCTCTAATTGTTAAAAGGCATAATAAAGCGGTATGGGAAGTCCGAAAACTAATCACCTCCTACAATAAATCGAGATGGTTTATACTAATGAACGCCGGCACTTTTAATAACAACCCACAAGAAAATACGGTCCCCTCTTGGCTACTCCCATGCTCATGTGGGACCCAAAGATGTCATTGCAATGCTAGGCTCAAACCGGACATCCTTTGTGTTAAAGGTTTACCATACAATGACCCGCCACCCGACCACATTAACCTAAACTACACCATTCAATTCATTGAATTCACATATTGCAATGATAGATTTTCCCCGGAAACAATCCAAAACAAAATTGACAAATATCAACCCCTCATTGACGACATCATTACCATTGGATGGAAGGTGGACCCCCTTCTTGTTATCACATCCGGCGCTCGTGCCACTACCTTTATCCCATCTATGAGAACGCTTGAAGATACCTTCAAAATACCCATTGAAACAACCAAAAACACCTTTAAAAACATTAAGACCATCGCTATTCAATATGCCATGTCCATTTTGCTGCATAAACGTAAAATTGAAAACAACCAAGCCCTCCCCGATATACAAGACCCCCCTTAATTGCTTCTCCGCCCAGACTTATCCTGACTTGTTGGTTGTGTGGTTTTGGCGACTTGCTTAGTTAGTTGTAACGTTGATTGTTTGTGAGTTTGGTTTGTATTCGGTCACCTGTTACATAGTGTCTACCCTCGAGAGGGGGAAGTAGTTCCAGTTTACTAATTCCTTGTCCGGTGGGCATGGTCTTAGTAGTGGAATGAACAGACACTTTATTCACGCCGGCTCCTTTGGAGACCGGTGTTCTTCTTCTTCTTGGTAGTAACTTGTCAACAACTATTAGACTTTTTCTAAAAATCCTTCCTAAAGAGGAAAGAGAAGTGGAAGGCAGGGTGAGATGAGATTTTACCATATGGGGCTTCAACTCCCACATATGGTCCCTAAAAGTTTGGGTTTGGCTCCTCATGCCCACATGAGTTTCACAGTAAAATCCGATGTGGTTCCAAACCAAACCATTTGGTTACCCTCTTTTGATTTACCCTTTTAACCATATTATTACCACAATGTTCCCGATGCGTTTCCAATGAGTTCCCAAGTTGTTCCTCAAAGTTCCCATTGTGTTCCCCAATGTGTTCCCAACGATCCCAACGCGTTCTCCATGTTCCCACATAGTTCTCAATGCATTTACACCTGGGAACCAATTTACATATTTAAAATTTATCCAAATTTACCTTTTGTTTTGTGGGGCCTACCACCAATCTTAGGGGCTCCCAAGCGGAGGTTCATCCGCACCATGTGCGTCTGCCTAAGGACGATGGTCTAACTAAGAGAATTTACAAGCTTTGTAGATTTGGTCTAATCTAAGACCCTTGTAGATTCTTGTATTGACAAGATTTGACCATTTTCCTTCCAGGGTAAAGTTCAAACCTTGTTGTTCATATCATGGTCCAAACTCTGATTCAAACCTCATTTGGGTTCACATTGAGTTCTCAGTCAGTTCAAGGTTTGAAAACATAGAATAGAAATAGAAATAAGGAAATCATCAAATAAAAACCATGATTAAGTTAATCATTCATTAATCCGTGAAGGACCAAGTGGCCCTTTGGCTGCAATGATCTTTCAATCCGTAGGGTTGAAATTTACAAAATTTGTTCCACGTCATCTCATGCAATTTTAGAAGAAGATACTATGGTTACATTCTCAAGAAGTTCATCTTGGCACTTTTAAATTAATGTTGTAGAGATTTCTCTAAAATGCCTTGGTCCTTTAGGGGTTAAAGAAACCTACTGAAAAAAAATTATGTCACCTTTAAGATGAATTTTTTGAGTGAGGTCACATTGGGCAACTCCAAAAACTTTAAACGTGTGATTTTTCAATACTAGCAAGTTGTTTCCTTTCATATTGTCAAAAAACAATTCTTGTCTTTAGTGAAAAATAGCATTTTAACTCAAGTCAAACATTTTAACACATTGTCACACATTTTTGGGCAAGGTACCAAAAAACTTCTTCTTTTCCACATACAACTTTGATCTTCAAAATCATTGTAGTTAAGGCAAAGTTAGGGCAAAGTAGTTGAGGCTAATGTTGTTTAGATTTAATCTTCTTATGTAATCTAGGCTAATCTTGCATATTATATTCTAAAATGTGTGATTTCATGGATTTATGTTATTGTAGGTCTCTTCATGGGCATTTGATTGCAAGTATGGAGAACAATGAGGAGTTTATTGATGGAGACTTCTTTTGTCCCTCTAATTTTGAAGATGATATGGAGAACTTGGTTGGAGTAGAGGAATTATTGTATGGTGCTCATAATGATGGTGGTGCATCTTCATGCACTTTAATATTTCTACTTCCACATTGTAATGAGAGTCAAATGCATAAGGTGACACGCAAGGAAGGGGATGATGAGGATAGAGAAGAACTTGAGGGGATACATGAGGAAAGGGATAATGAGATTATAGAAGAGCACGAGGCGATACGAGAGGAATGAGAGGAGGATGAGAGAGAAGGGCCTGAGGAAAAGCAGAAGGATATTGGTGATGGACACGACAGTTCTTCAATCAATGATTTCATGGATGTTGTGGAGGAGCCATTGCTACCTCAATTTGGACATGTTCCAATTGATACTTTTCCAAAATATGTTCATTTCAAGCATGCTAGCATGAGGCTTATGATTGAATATTTGCAAGAGGAATATTTTCCTACCTATACTCAAATTCATAAAGACAATGTGGGGTTTATGCCACTATTGAGAGATTATGGACGACTCACAACTGCCAACATTCCTTTTCATACGATTGAGCGTTGGAAACAAGTTCAAGGAAAGTTTAGGGTGGTACAAACTAGTGATGGCCTGCAATGGATGACGGAAAAGGTAGGGTCATTCCACATGTTGAGTTATGGCACTCCATTGTAGAAAAGGTGCACATCAATATTAACGGAAAACACATTTTGGTTACTCTAACAATGTATGTTATTCGTAGTCAATGGAGCGCAAATATATAGTTAGGAGGGATTCCAATATTATTTGTTAAAAACTGTCTCCAATCTTGATAGCGTTGTCAAGGGTCTAATGGTAGAATAATATCCATACGGTTCCTCAGGAGGAATTGAATGTCACTTTAGATTCATTATGTGTAAAGCATATTATATACAGAAAGGTGTTTAAGCGCGTAAACTTCAAAGGTCACACAATGATATTTTATCTTTGTAATAGAGGTGGTAACAAGGACCATGATCACAGAAAGAAAGGTAATGGGCTTGCACTGAGGACAAAAATTCTAGACGGGATAGGATTTCTAGGTTATGTAATCGTACCTTTGAGATGAAGGTAGTGGAGCCTTAAATGATACAAGAATCAAATGAAGGACTCACGGGCAAAACACATGCTACTATATTTGTGCACACTAGACATATTGGACATCAACCGGGCACTGATGCTAATCATTTTTTCTTACCCGTTCATCTTTGTGTTGAATCATAGGCTAAGGAAAAGTTGAAGTTCATGTACTCTACAACAGCAGTGACTTCAATATCAGAACAAGACCTAGATTTATTTTGCCAAAGTGTTGGAGGATTAGGATGCATCACCTATCGATTTCATATTATCAAAAAGGAAGTCCAAGCACTTGCATATTTTACAAGAGCTCATGGTAAGTGTCCACTATTATTTTATGTTATATTATGTAAAAAATCATTTTACAAGTAACAATTGTTTTTCATAACACTTAAAATATGTGTGATGTATGTTTTATAGATTCTCATTGCAATAACACTTGAGATGCTACTCAAGTTGAAATTTCTATGTTGCAAGGACTAGAAAAGGTTCTTTACTATCAGCCATACGTTCCACAAGAGACTAATCCCTGAAAGAGACCTTTTGTGGTCACTATTCACAAAGATGTTATGAAGGATGTTGCTCAAAGGTTTTCAGCAGGTAGATCGTGGAAGAGTCCTATTTTGCATGTGCAGAGCGGTGAGCGGTCGGTCGTGAGCGTAAAGCGCAAAAAGTTGAGTTATTTTGGAAAAATGCTCGAAAAAGTAAAAGCTTAGGCATGTATCTAGAAGAAAATATCTAAATTTTGTAAAATTGATAGATCTATTATCGTGGATTTGGTTGCTAAAATTTCATCACAAAAAGGTTTAGTTTCTGAAATGCTTGTGCCGTTTAGTGTGCAAGTGTAAAAAAATGATGAGAGAGGACTAGCTCCAAAAAACCTGGTGAGGAGGGGTTTTTGATGTTAGGCCAAATGCAATGGACACAATAATGAGGGTTGCTGGGCTCATTGTGAATCCCGGTGTGTACTTCTTTTGCTGCTAAATGGTATATCTATGGTGTACGAAATGTTGGAGGATTGCTAGCCTTAAATCTTTTGTTGCAAAGATTGAATGGAGATGCAACAATCTAGTACTAGTTTGACAAAGTAGATCTGTGGCGGGGCTCTGTGTTGGCTCATATCTAGATCTAGATTTTGCATCTCCCATATCATCTTACGATCGATCATATCTAGATCTGGATACCACAACTTCATAGAAACACCACACACCAAGCCCCTTCCCAACCAGGATACAAGCACCATCAAGAGGAGAGTCTATCACCTACACCAAACTCGAGACCGACGCCAAGACATTCAAAACAAGTTAAGTTATTCATTGAAATTTTGCACTTTGCAATGCTTCAATATTGTTTTTGTAACAATGGTACACACACATTAGTGAATGATGAGACAATAGGATTCATGCCTAACCCCCACACAAGATATCGAATAGTAGCAACAACACGGCAAGATTAACACCGTAGGACAACCACCTCCAAGCTCATCACAAGGCGGCAGATCCATTTCACAACAACAAGGTCAACACAAACCACCCCTGCAGCAACCATTTTTTTGGAGCGACAGTGACCAAATCAAGAGCGACAACAACGACCAAATCATGAGCAACAACAACGGCCGAATTAAGAGCGACAACACCAACAAAGTCCCAGAAGAGATGCCATCAATGGAAGTCTACCTTAGCACCAACACACACTCCGAAGAAACTTGCGCCATTAGCACAACTTCAACATCAAGAAGCCACGATCAACTCAACCATCACAGTCTACTCAACACAAGGCCTTAAAGATGATGCCAAATCACCCTCGGCTAAGGTAAGAACGAGAGGGTGTCAAGGTAGAGAGATGGACAATTGCACTTGGAAGAATGAGAGAGAGAGGAGGCTGAAGGATTTCGAGTGATTTCGGGTGTAGGGGAGTTTAGAGAGTGGAAGAGTTAGAGAGAGGAAGAGTCAAGGACATGAAGAGTTAGGGAGAGGGACAGTAAAAGAGGGAGAGTAAGGGAGAGAGACAATAAGGGAGAGTTGGGGAGATAAGCAGAGTAAGACACGGAGAGTAAAGGGAGGGAGAGTAAGGAAGAGGGACAATAAGGTAGAGGGTGAGTAAAGGACGGAGAGTAATAGAGGAAAAGTAATGGAGAGGGAGAGTAAGGGAGGGAAAGTAAGAGAGAGGGACAATAAGGGGGAAGCAAAGTAAGGGAGGGAAAGTAAGGGAGAGGGAGAGTTATAGAGACAAACAATAAGAGAGAGGGAGAGTAAAGGAGGGAGCGTAAGAGAGGGAGAGTAAATGAAAGGGAGAGTAAGGGAGAAGGAGGGTAAGGGAGAGGGACAATAATGGTAAGGCAGAGTAAAAGAGGGAGAGTAAGGAAGAAAGAGTAAGGGAGGGAGTATAAGGGAGGGAGAATAAGAGAGGGGGTTTGTATGGAAGAGGGAGGGAAAGGGAGGAAGAATAAGGGAGAGAGAGTAAGGGAGATGGAGGGTAAATGAGGGAGAGTATAGGAGAGAGAATAAGGGAGAAGGAGAGAGAGGGAAAGGTAAAGTAATGGAGAGTTGGGGAGTTAAGGAGAGTAAGAGACATGGAGAGTCAGAGAGATAGAGAGTAAGGGAGAGGGACAATAAGGAAATGAGAGAGAAAATGAGAGGAACAATTAGGGAGCGAGACAATAAGGAAGAAGAAGAGGGAAGGAGGGAAAGTAAGAAAGGAAGACACTAATGGAGAAGGATAGTAAGGGACAACAAGAGTAATGAAGAAGGAGAGTAAGGGAGAGGAGACTAAAAGAGAGGGAGGGTATAGGAGACGGAGAGTTATTGAAGTTAAGAGTTTTTCTGAAGTTATTACGGCATTGTAAATAGTTATTGAGGTAGATTTAGAGAGGAAATTAAATGGGGAGGAAAGGAGGAGAGGTGAAAAGAACTTGAGAGGTATATGTATGGCACAAGGTCAAAGAGGTAGGACCAACCCACATGTCATGCATGGAATAAACAAGGACAAATGGGTGGCCATGAGTTGGCTTAGAAGGACTGGCAAGTTTCTTGCGAAGCCACTTGCAACATACTTAAGAAGGCACTTACAAGATGCATAAGACGCCACTAAGTGATAGTATAAGTAAAGGCCTTTAAAAGATGACAACATCTCACTCCAAGCATTGTTTGTACTACCTTGTGTGTCTTTTACTTGTTTGTGCAACCATCTTTCTACTTCTTTTAACATCAATATTGACGACATGGAGGACAATCTTTGTCATGTTGTTAAGGACATCATGGAGATGGCATTGGAGAAGCTACTCTGGCCTCAGTAGATGAGGATGGTAGTGAAGAATCTGGGGGCGCCAAAGACATTTATGAGGACACGAATGTGATGCAGTTTCTGAAGAATAGAGAAGTGGTGCCTACGTGGTCCGCTAAGGAGAGAGATCGGGTCTCACAATGAGCAAAATGGTTTGTATGGGAGAGGACTCAGATTTTGCAAGTGTGGCCCAATGATGTGCGGAAGGTTGTGCAGTCTCCATTGGAGAGAGAGAAGCTTATCAAGGACACGCATCAAGACCTTGGGCACTTTAAAGTACGGAGGACTTACAACTTGCTCCACCTTCACTATTGGTGGTGAGGAATGCAATCACAAGTTCAAACTTTGGTAGCCCGATGGATGGTCTGTGATCGTATGCAAGGGTCTTTTAACGCTCCGATGCCACAATTGCAACTATTACCAATTATCGGCTTGACATACAGGTGGAGCTTGGACTTTACAGTTCCACTATCAGAGACACCTCGACACAACAAGTATGTATTAGTGATGATTGAATATTTTTCAAAGTGGATAGAGTTGGTAGCCTTGCCTGACTAGTTAAGTCAAGGAGCCACTTATTCTTTCCTTGATTGTGTTCTGAGTTGCTTTGGAGCTCGAGCAAAAGTTCTTATAGACCAAAGATGTGAGTCCTTGGCTAAATTTCAAATGTTGTGTGCGCAAGCAATGGTAGATCACTGCACTACTTTGAGGGATCACCCCAAAGCGGATGGATTGGCAGAGCGCTTGGTGGGGGAATGCTATTTTGTGAGGAGTGAGCGGTGAGCGGTGAGCAGTGAGCAGAAATAATGGGGTTTAGAGCAAAAAAAAGTGAGTTTTAAAACAAGTTTGTGTGCTGAAGACATTTTTTTAGCACACAAGAGGGTGTATGGCCGTGGATCATTTGATGCTATATTGAGTATGATGGTTAAAAATAAAAGGATGACTTGCTGTAGTTTCATAAAATACCCTATGGCCGTGGATGAAAGGCTTCGCATTCTCATTATTAGAGTAATCCACGATTTGGTGTGTTCGCATAATGTATAGTATACTTGAATGTTGATTTAAAGGGTTGGAATTTTCGATCTAGAGTTTAGGGTTTACGAAATGAAGATTGTATCAATATTTTCTAGTTTTACTAAGCCTTACAAAAACTACGTCTTCATGATTATCTATGCATATTTCTAATGAGATTTTCATTAGATTTTTAGTATTAAAAAAGTCATGTATCCATTTGCTCATTATATAACAAAATCGTGGATTTTAATCAAATGTATTTTTGTATGTATGGTTTACGGTACAAACAATATAGTGTACGTCGTTTAGTGTACATTTTATAATCCGACCTTGCCTTGAATATGCTACTAAATTCAGATGCATTACTCAATGACAGACTAGTTGACTAATCTATCTGACAGTTTCGTACGCAGTTCCAAATTGCCATAAGTTTAAAGTTGTGATTGATGTGGTACATTATTTTGTGTCTAGATAGATTAGAAGATGGTAGCAAAATAAGTGGCATGTTTCAATTTAAACTCGAATGGATACAATTAGAATGTTTAGGGTTTAGAGTATTCAGTTTGGATTGGCTTTAGTTGGAATGGCAAATAAGATCTTACTGAAGGAGAAATTGACAATGAGTACACAAAACAACTATTCCGTGTCATCTGAACTACCCTCGCTTCCATTACCAACCTCTGCCTCTACCTCCACATAACGGAGTACATCTTTGTGATACCTCTGCCGCTGACGTGTTGGTGGAGGAGATTTCATAGTTGATTGTATCTCCGCAGTTCTCTTTGCCCAGATAGGTAAAGAGAAGGTAGAATCTGGAGATGACAATAGCGGTTGAGCTCTGCAAAGTAACAGAGTAACAATGAGGTGTAAAGTTGATATTGATAATGTACAACGATTTTGAAATGAAACAAAAAAATCTTGAACTTGGGTTGAACTTACGTACAAGAAAGAATACGACTGTTTTTTTGCTTCTTCTGTGCTGGTTCCCCTTGAGTACGTCGCAAGTTCTTCCTCCTCTCCACTACCAATTCCGTGGCTGACTTTGGAATTAGCGGTGCGAGCAATGACTGGAAAATCTCTGAGTCTTCTTCGAAGGCCAAGACATGGAGGCCCATTGATTGACACACCCGAATAGTTGGACCTAGGTAGTACATATCAATAGAGAAGAAAAATTAGAAGTGAATAATAAAAATAAATTAGTTTATGGCATATATAAAGGAATGCTTACCTGTAGAGGCATTCCAATCTAAGACAATATCCCCACTTCTTGTGAGGGATTCAAGAATGGTCTTTATGAGATCAACCGCTTTCTCACAAGCCCCTCGCCATGGTGAGTTGCCGTGCATGAGCTGTGAAACAACATTCACCGGATTGAACAAGATGTCGAGCTCAACAAGTGGAGAGCGAACTGAGAATTTCGAGACGATGGGAGTGTCACGAACAAATAGCTGAACACAGAATCTTGTCCCCTGCGAAAGAAACAATATATATAATTATGGATTAGATACACCAAAAAGAAGCTTAAGACTAAAGCTAATAATTATCAAAAAATGCTATAGAATACTTACTGTCGCAGAGGGATCTCGAGGCAAAGCTAAAGGCAGCTCGTTCAATGCCCACCAATCGATGAGTAGCTTGAAGTCGTATGTAGAAGCACATTCATCAATTTCAAGCTGTAGATCTCTATCATTTGGATGAGGCAGTAGCAAAGCAGCGTTGTCATGAAGATAAGTGTCAGCAAACTCAAAAACAGTATCAATATAATTATCTGGCCTCGAATTCCACGAAGGAATGGCATCAATAGATTGAGAGATCCCAGGTACTGGTAAATTCTCTGGAATGTCAGCCACAATTAGATCCAATCCAGTGTGTTTGCAACTGTCATTGGAAACTTCCCGCGTTCTACTTGCACCAACCTGCAAGCAAGAAATCCAATGGGTGTAAACAAATGCAGTTCAGTGTAATGGAGGGAATGCGATAAACAAATAAGAATAACAAAGACTAACCTTTGAAATGAACCCATGTAGTTGCTCCCATAGTTGGGATGGGCCTCCTGCCTCTGAGAGAGACTGCATGATAGAGAAGAGTGATACATTTTTGATGAAACACTCTGATGAGACAACTGGCAACGGAGCAACGGAAGACTCAGAAAACTGAAATTGTCGTTGTTTGCGTTGTTGGACTTCCATCCTTGTAACTTCAACTAGGCTTGAACCAGCGGCTTGAGAGGATGCCACAACTGGAGGAGAATTCCATGCCAAGACCTCGTTCCTAGACATACCTGTTGGATCAAGCATCAAGGAAAGATTTAAGGTGTCTCTCTCAGCAAAGGCAGCTGCAACTGCTGCTTGAATCTCAGCCTTCTTCGTCCGCATCTCTGATGAGCTTTTCCTTGTCAGCTTTCGAAAGCCGCTTCTTCTTACCGGAGGTCTCCTCTTGAGCTAACACCGGTGGGGATGAAGACTGCTCTACAATTTCGAACTCCGGCTCCCCTAGTGGAGATGAAACATGCAGTACTGAAAGCTCTGTAAGACCTTGAAATAGCTCTTTCTCTGCATCCGGAAAGAAATTCACGGAGCATTCCAGGTACCATCCACCACCATGTAAAACTTGAGTGGAATACCTCTTCTTCTGAACCTCTGTGAAGATGCACAAGTCTGATGAAGGCTGAATCCAAGTTGAAAGAAATGAAGGACATAGAGGTTGCTGAAGCGCGTTCTTTGGTATCAGCTCCCTTACAATGTACCTGTAGAAATAAATTTTGAGTAAATTAAGCCACTCAAAGTCGAATATATTTGAACTAAAAAAAATGAGTATAGAATACAAGAGACAAACCTTTTTAGAAGCCGTTTAATGGCGAGGTCAGCTCCAGGCAACTCATCGAACTTTGTATTCTTCTGAAATGGTGGTTTTAAACCTGGATGCACAATAACCATGAATGCCTTCTCCCATAATATCATGCGCCATTTTTCCACATACTCGGAGGGCTTTTCAATATCAGACGAAGCGTCCCAGTTCACTGAAATCGTGCCCGTTGCACAAATTTTGTCAAAATGGGCGATGAATTTGTCCTCCAACTGGTATCAGAAATTACAAAAGTTAGACCTCCTACTTATTACTCAAGATAAAAAGACTTCAAGTGACATGAAAATGAACTCAAGGTGTACCTGAGCCCAAAATGTTGCACGATTGAGAAAGGAATCAAGAGCGCCATCTTTAAACTACGTAGCTGGAAAGCGGAAAGCTGACCGAACCATTGAAGGAGAGTTCCAGAAATGCAACCACCTAGCTTTGAAACGAGGCTCCACCGCGGCGGTTGCCATCTTTTGTAATTTCTCGATGGTCATTTTTGTCTTCTTGAAATGATTGAAATGGAAATTGATCTGCAGAAAATCAAAAATTCAAAATCAAATAACTGTAGAACGAAGTAAACGATTGTAAAGTTTACGAAATTAAAGAATAGACAACACACAACAATACAACACACAATAGCATAGAAACTCTACCTCATTAATGAAGTCCTCGCCGTTCTTGGGATTGGCGACTGCAAGGTATTTCTGAAAGTCTTTGCTCTTGATTGACTTGACGATGTTCGCTGCAGCATCGCTCATGACCCTCCACACTCCTTCTACACTTCTATCCTCCGACGTGGTCTTCTTCTCATAATCAATTGCCGCCTCATCAGATGCGCGAGCAATATCTTGCTGCAATCATAACAAAATTAGTTTGATTAAGAAAAAAAACTAAAAATTGGTTTCAATGCTCGTAAATATAAATGTGTATGAAGTGCCATCAATACCCGGTATAAGAACGATATAAAAACATCAACCGTTAACGGAAACCATGCTGCACGGGACTGCCGCACTTTTAAGCACGTCTCGAATTCCTCTGACGTCAAAAGATCCTTGAAATCTTCCAACCTGAGCCCACCATAATACCGAATGCGCTGAAGTTTTGCTGGAAGGCTGGTCTTCATAAAATCATTCTGGGTTGACCTGTAAAATCATACGTATTGGATTAGTTCTTTAAAGACTCCAATTTCATACAAGATGTCAAATTATGCATGGCTAAAAGGATAAATGTTAGAGAATGTACCAATTCACATCGTGCATGCAGTTGAGTAGCAGCGATATTTGTCCGGTCGGGTTCAGTACAATGCATTGAACAACATAATGCCAATGAGGGTCGTCGCAATGTTGTTCTGAAATAAAACGCCACCACGCGTTGTACCTGTGATTTCCGACCCAGACAAAAAACATTTTGCCACTAAATGCAGCAAACTCTGGATTAGACTTCAACATCTCCTCAAACTTCTCATTTGCTGCAATCAATGTGCATCCCACGTTGACATGATTTGAGGAGTAACATCGCGAGTTAGCTCTCGGTCATCATAGATAGAGATGTAGAATGCACGATCTCCATCAATATAGCCTCCCTCAAAGCGTTTCTGCAAAGCACATACGTCAATTTCTTGAATTGGCCGCACTCGTGGTAGGGCAATCATCCTACAAAGGGGCACGTGAAATGGAGCCTTCGTAACGCGCATGCTCTCTAGGACTGTCACAAAATTCGACTTCTGATGAAGTCGTCTAGCTCTTTCGCCCTCAAGCGAACTTATCAATCCATCCGGGCACTTTGGTGACGAATCCTCAGAGTTGGTCATTGGAACGTTCTACAATACATGAATCAAATTAGTTAGGAGATATATAACAATGGGAGATAATATGCATGCATGGGAATCTTAACACATCAAACCTGAATATCCGGCCGTCAACTGGATCCTCGCCGTCTGGAGTGAATTCTTGATCTTCCTAACTCAAGCAAATACTATAGAATTTAGAAAAAATGTTTCTTCAAGTTAGAAATCTCTATTTCAAATTAAAGCAACTTCATGAACAAAAAGCCATTGTAAATTTCACTGAAATTGAGTAGGTTTAAAGTCTTCGAAGGAATACCTCGGCATTTGGTGCTGAAGGAAATGGTGGTGAACTTTCCACCATGTCGTCCCGTGTGTTTATCTATAAAAGGAAATATAAGTAAATGAAAATAAATAGAAGCGTTCCTGACTAAACTCAAGCAAGTGCACAAGCTCTTAAATGCTGCGGTGGGAGGCCTCGCACACGAGGCCTGAAGATAATTGAAGAATCTGGTTCTACAAGTTGTCGAGTATCTAAGAGAAATTTTCAACGAATCCGGTCGAACAAGCTGTTCTGGCTAAAATGGGCAAAAACGTATGAACAAGAATGTATGAAGAAGAGTAAACAAGTATGTACGTGCTGCAATCGCGAAGAAATATGAGCAAAACCAATGTATGATCATGACTCAAACGAGGTCAACGAAGTATGATCATGACTCAAACGAGGTCAACGAAGTATGATCATGACTCAAACGAGGTCAACGGTGGCTCGTCTTGAGCGAGACCACGGAATAGGTGATGAGAATATGAAGCACTTAAATGCAACCGAGGGAGGCCTCGCATACGAGGCCTGGTGTATTTTCTGCAACCCGGTCCTACACAGCTGAGAGAAGATCAAAATCGGGACTAACCTACCCGGAACCCAGTCCTACACTACCGACAGATGATCAGAATCGGAACTGACCCACGAGGCCTTGTATACGAGGCCTTCCTAAACCGACACATATTTGGTCCTTCACAGGAACACTTTCGTCATCAAGATCGAGACTGCTACACTCACAATAAACATGAGCACATGGTTCTTTAAGCAGCCAAGGCAGCCCTCGTATACGAGGCCTGCAGGTAATGACACGAATCATATGCTGAGATTGAACATTTACTCAAAAACTGACAAAGAAGCAGAGGGTGGACATGTACGACATACACTGCCACGCATGTAATGCGAGGCCTGCAGGATTTCACAAGTATGACTCATGAACGAGAGAGTCGAGACTGTTTCGCTACAAATAATGAGTTGCAGATGGACTTATAAAGCTGCCGAGGGAGAAAGTGTAGGATTTAGACTGCTCTGACAAATATGGAAACGAGCTTTATTTATATCCATGCACACGGTCCAAATGGCTAACGAGGGAGGCCTCACATGCGAGGCCTGCAGGATGTTCCACGGCTCAGGTACCTCATGACTGCAGACTGTCAGAATCGAAACTGCCTCACTGGAAAAAACAAGTTCCAATCGAACTAATCAAGATGCTGATGGAGGATATCTTGGGCCTACACCGCTGTGAAGTGTTACTGTTCAACGTCGCATTTAAGTCAACGACGATCTAAATGCAGTAATCGTCACCAGGTTATTCACCGTTGTGGTAGGCCTCGCATACGAGGCTTACAGTTGTATTTAATTTTTGGTCCTACATTCTTGCTAGCCGTCCCACTAAAGTCATCATGGACCGTGAAATAGAATGCACATGAACTAGAATGCAAATGCTATAGAATGCACATGACCTACAATAGTCGACTGCAATAGTCGAATGCATGACCTACAATATGCATTAGAATGCACATGAACTAGAATGCATGAACTAGAATGCAACGAACTGAACTGGAATGCATTAACTAGAATCCAACGAACTGAACTAGAATGCATGAACTAGAATGCATGAACTAGAATGCATCAACTAGAATGCATGAACTAGAATAGCCACATTCGGCCCTACAAGTCAATCACGAGCATGTCTATATTGAGCAGGTCCTCACTAAAGCTAAACATGAATTGACCTACGACATGACCACTTTTTTCGCATGAACTGCAGATCAAACTCTGCGCTATCAACTGATCTACATGCTAAAGGGAACAAAGGAGTGAGGCCTCGTAAACGAGGGTTGTATTTACAAGTCGAAAACGGTCCTAAGTTGATGCAATGTCGACGACGAACTTCTCGAATTTCTAAAATCGACTTATCAGATATATGATCCAGCAGTGCTATCCTACCTGTCTAGACTCACGTACATGCTAATGACAGCTGGCGAAGAAGGCCTCGTGAACGAGGTCTTCCAATGACTTCAACTCTTGGTTCTCTCGCAAGGAAAATGTTGAACTGATTTTTCCGTTTAAAAATTGATTTTTCTCACACCTGAAAAATTTGGACTTCCATCCCTGTAACTAAATCCGAAGACACACTGAAGTCGACAAGTCACTATTGGTTCACTCACACTGAAGTCAAGAAGTCACAAACACCAAAAGAGGCGATGCTCACACGGCTGGTACAGAAAAACCGGATGATATGAAGACAAGTTTATTTGCGGTCCAAATGACCTTCAATAAATCTTCAGTAAACTCTCTTTGAAAACACTGGTACTAAAGTACGTAAATCTTCTGGAACCCCTCTTCGTAAACTTTACAGAAAACCCTAATCAAAAACAGATTTGTACTTTCAAAGACATTTCAACAAAGAAGCCTCGCTGTAAACACTCACATTAAGCGAAATCTAGAGAACACTGAAAACGCAATCGACACGACATCCCCACCCCAAACCCAAAATCCATTACAATCCTACTTAAATCATATCAACATACCTCAATGCTTGTTATTGGTGAGCTCGTTCCCTCCATCCCCTTGCTCCCAGGTTCAGATCCCTGCCACACCCACAGAATACGTTAGTCAGTGCACAAAAAATTCAATGAAACCTTTGTGTCCTAACAAATGCTATGTCGCTGAGAGTTCAGGTGGCGCACGTCTATGTGGAAGCAGTGAGCAAATGAGGATCTTGCTCGGATCGTTTTAGGGTAATGGTACTCGACGATCAACTGTTGGATGATTAAGTCATCCACTGATTTTCATCCAAACTGTTCTTGCAAGTTGGTGACCGCTGTACATTGGAACAAAATTATACTATAGCATGATGCATGTGATTCATGATAGACAACCAAACCCTTTGGCAGCATGTTCACAATCTTTAAGTCCTAGGGAGCCGATTCTCACGAAAGATTGTGTCCGAACAATGCATCGGTAATTTATAACGTCGCAACTTGTTCAAGCAAAAATCTTAAGGATGATATTTAATACTTATGTATAATGGTACTTGGGAACTTCAAACAATATGCTTTTCAAATATTTCTTTCACAAATACCACATGCTTCATTATGACAACCGATTTTGAACTTGTGACACACTAACTTGGTGGCAATTAGTTAAAATATTAAATGCTATCTTCATTACCCAACTTCAGGTGATTGGTGAAATGATAATAGGGCAATGTTCTATGAGCAACAAATGAGAATTGTAACTGTATCTGTATGAAACAAGATGACAAATGCTTACCTCTCTTCTCGATGGGGTTGATTGTGGAGATGTTGTTTTCCGCGGTATGTTGTTACAGTGTCCTCCACTTTCTCCAGCAACTTCTGCCTGACAAACCCATATCAAAATATTCTAATTAACAAAGTTAAAGAATTTAGGCTTCACAAAGTGTATACTAAGTTGGCATGATATACAATTGATGCAATACTGAGAGCCAACTTTTGCGCACACATGCAATAGGACCTTCATGTAAATCTCAGCAGCAAAGCACTTACCACCATCGGAGACGATGACTCGCCTTCATTGTCTTCAATGTTCGGAAGTTTGCAATCACTATCACGCTCGGAAGAGTTAAATGACAACACCTTCGCTGTTTCAGATATGTCTACCTAACCAATACATGCCTTGCGCTTTCCCATCCTAGATCTCTGCAGCTGCTTACGACTCGAAAAGAGAATACCTCTTCTCCTTCGTCTCTTCTTCCTCTCACTCACTTGAACAAGGCAGTCGTTGCTACAAATCCTAGCCTATACGACTTAACTAAATCGGAAATGATTCATTTGAAGATGTTGCTCATTAAAATCAACCGAAATCCAATGTCGACACCACAATTCATTAATTTAATCCCCATAGCAACTATATTGCAATAAGTATTTCTAGAAATTGCTAATCGTAGCTACCTATCTGTCATCCGATGGAATTTACCTCATTTTTTGCTTCGCATTCACTTATATAATGAATAACATAACCTCTATGAGCTGTTTAAACCAATATTAGATCCGCAACAACTACTAAGTACACAATGATTTCAAATTTGGAGCGCAGTATATTAACCTCCTCTACTTAATTATAACATAAGTGCGTTTTTGAATTTACTATTGTTCGCCTTCTCCTCGTAGCATTGCACTAAAAATTCATCACTTAATTCTATTGCATGTCCACAAGGCCACCATTTTGAAATTTGTCAGTTTCCGTGAACTATTCGTTCTACATCTCGCTTAAACCGGATCTAGACTTGCCTTCGTTATCAAATATCGTGCCCATGCTTTTCATCCAAAATCGGTCAGTCTGAAATCCCTGGTTGTTTTAGAATATATATCAAATTACATCTCTTACTCTAAATCTCTCATTCCATTGTATTGCTTCTAAAGTTCTTCGTAATGGCCTCTGCTGATTTAGGTAGTGTAGGTACCGTTGTGATTCATGGTCAGGGTGAAGAAATCCCAATTACGTTCCGTGTAGCATATGATGGTCATTGCTCAGTTACAGCAAGTAGACTTTCTTCCAGGTTTCAGTTGTTGGAGGATTCAGTTTATGTTGATGAAGAAGTACGTGATCCAGAGTCTGGTGTTATCACTCACACCATAGGTCAAGATGCCATCAATTCCGACGAAGGAAAATCCTGGCTACTCAAGCCTGGAACTTTTAGAGTGTACGGTGTTAGACGATCTATTGACAGTTTATCGACCCAAATTTTGGGATCTCGAATTTCTATAACTAGCGATCAGCAAACAAGCGTCCCTCGCAAAGTCAAAGTTGAGTCAGGTTGTGAATTATTCACATTTTGAGTGATGACTCGGATACGGACACCCCAATTCTCGCTGATAAAGAGAAACCAGATAGTTATCCATCTCTTGTATGTTTAGATTCACTTGTTCGTCAATCCTCTCATGACAGTCGACCCGTTTGTGTGAAACCTCCTCTTCCACCATCAACATCACCTTCGCCATCTATAGTAGAATGTATACGGAATCTTGGTGCCAGAAAGGGATCAAAGTCTATATTGTCTAGAGTTGATTTTTCAGAAGTCCCAATTTCTACTGTGGATTGCTTGCCTCCAAGCTTTGATGGAGATTTCATTTTTGTTTTGCCTCCAGTTTCACTATTGTCTTTGCAGTCACAAGCCAAGCTACTGCAGGGCATGGACAAGCGTCATGATGGTCATGCGTGGACTCGTACAGTCACAACGCACATTATGAATGACTTCCGTCTCTCTTTTAGAATGTTCTCATGCCTAGGTCACTTGAAGTGCGTCAATGACCAATGTAACTACCTTGATAGAGTTCATAGACCTACTCCAACCAATGAGACAGAGTGGGATGGAGCATCGTATTTAACATTTGTCCCTGATTCAAAACCTCCAAAAGGCTCAACTGTTGTTTGCAAAGTGTGTCAAACTCCTCCTTCTGTTAGGGACATAGTCTGTAGAACCTTCTGGAACCTTCCAGAAGATACTTGGAACTCCATAGGTCCTCTTAGAACCTTCTAGCATCTTGGTAGTTAGCGGAAGCCTCTCGAGAAGCTTCTAGTTGATAGCGGTTGGTGGAAGTTGCTCGAGAAGCTTCCTATGTTAGCGGAAGCCTCTCGAGAAGTTTCTAGTTGATATCGTTTAGTGGAAGTCGCTCGAGAAGCTTCCTATGTTTGCGGAAGCCTCTCGAGAAGCTTCCTAGACTAGCGTATATATTGGGGTCGAGGCTGAAGGGTTTTTCAGTCTCGACAACACATCTCTAGGAGCTATAGCTCACCTCTCTAGTGTTGTTCTTGTACTTGTCTGATTAATTCAGTTCTTGTACTTGTCTGATTAATTTAGTTCTTGTCAGTTCCGCCAGAACTTCTTGTTTAGATTTCTAGTCTGTATTCCGTGTCCCTGACAGTTTGTCGACACTACACACATCCTTGATATCAGAGCTAGTTCCTTCTTGTTGGAGTGCCGATTACCCCTCTTCTTGAAGGTGTACTAGCGTTTTAGAGGTTGCGGATTACCCTCCTCTAAACTGATATTTCCCCAATATCAGAGCTTAGTTCATTGAGGCAAAAAGTGGACTACCCCTTTCCTCGTTGATACTTGAACGTTCTAAGGGTTGCAGATTACCCTCTCTTAGACTGGTATTGATCCCTTCTCTCTTGTTTAGAATGGAAGGAGATCAGATCATGGAAGGCGCATCTCCACAAGTAGAAAATAGAGTGGCAACTCTTGCAGATCTTCAAGCTCTTATGAATAGCCTTTGAGAAGAAATTGCATTTCTACGCAATCCAAGTAGAGAACCTCAGATTGATTTAGTGACGGAAGAAGCTAGACGTGAGATCCATAGCCTGCAACAAGAGGTTGTTCGATTGAAAGAAGCAAGACATGTGCCACATATGACCTCTGTAGATAGGATTAGTATGAAAGAACCAAAAGCAAGTATGTCAGACAAGTTTGACGGAACAAGAACACATTTCCGAGGGTTTGTGCAACAAGTACGGCTTTACCTACGTCTATTTCCATCTCGTTATCCGGAAGGATTTACACAGGTTGCTTTCATAGGTACTCTGTTATCGGGAAATGCTCGCTTTTGGTTTGCTCCACTATTGGAGAAGGATTCACCAATACAGTACAATCTAGAAGCTTTCATGGAGAGATTTACTGCTGCGTTTGGAGATAGCGATCGAGAAGGAGTGGCTGAAAGAAAGATACAACAACTGCGACAAGGATCACGTTCTACTGCAATCTATGCTGCAGAATTTCAACAGCTTACATGTGATCTTGATTGGAACGATAAGGCGTTCATGACTCGATTTCGATATGGACTGAGAGATGATGTAAAGAACTTATTGATCACCATGCCCAAGGTGGATATATTAGAAGAACTCATATCTCAATCAATTATTTGTGACAACCGCCTTTTTGAATTACGAAAAGAAAGGCGATCAGGCTGGAGAAATGATGGAACATTTGCAGCATTTTCAAAAGGTCCAGAGAATCACCTTACAGGTCCCGAATCCATGCAAATTGATGCAGTACGTGTCAAGTCCCTTACTCCAGAAGAAAGAAAGCGACGTATGGAGGAAGGACTATGCTTGTATTGTGGTGAGCAAGGCCACAGAGCTGGAAGCTGCCCGAGGAAGCAGAATCGACGCATTGTGAAGACCAGAGGCGCGATTATGCAGGAAAACGAAGATGCCCAGCCACAATAGGAACCGTGCGGCTGGACAATTCAATACCACAACAAAAATCAGGTTCCACTCTTTCTGCCCAACCTGCTAGTTGTTTTACAATCCCTTTGTCGTTCGGTCCTCAGAAAATCAAAACCCTAGCATTATTAGATTCAGGGGCATCTGCTTGTTTCTTAGACGAAGAATTTGCTAAGCGTCATAAGATCTCTCTAATACTAAAATCCAAACCCGTACACGTAGAAGTAATAGATGGACGACCCTTATTGTCTGGTAGTGTCACCCACGAATCGAAACCTATGGAGGTTGTGTTTGAAAACCATAGTAGTTTTGTTATTTTCAATATTATTAGAACCCTGTCAAACCCTGTCGTTCTTGGTCTTTCTTGGTTAGAAAAGCATAACCCATCTATTGATTGGAGGTTGCGAAAGATGACGTTTCCCATAGATCATTCTGAAAGTCAGCCTATTAGAAGGTCTAGAACCAAAAAACCGTTATTCCTTGGGGCAAGAGCATTTGTAAGGTCGTCCAAAGTAGGTACATCATTTATCATTTATGCAACGCCGACCAGCAAAGAGAAGACTTTGACCACAAGTATACCGGAGCAGTATAAGGAGTTTGAAGACGTGTTTCAAAAGAATAACGCTGACATGCTACCGGAGCATCGACCATATGATTGTGCCATAGACTTACAAGAAGGAGCACAACCGCCTTTTGGCCCAATCTACAATCTCTCTCAAATGGAGTTAGCGGAGCTGCGGAAGTACATTGACGAGAATTTGGCGAAGAACTTCATTCGTCATTCAAAGTCGCCAGCTGGGGCACCGATCTTGTTCGTGAAGAAGAAGGATGGCTCTCTGCGGATGTGCGTGGACTATCGAGGCCTCAACATGGTAACTAAGAAAAACCGTTACCCGTTACCTTTGATTTCTGGTCTTTTGGAGCAGCTCGGGCGTTCAAAGATCTTTACGAAAATTGATCTGAGGGGAGCTTATAACCTTGTACGAATCAAGGAAGGAGACGAGTGGAAGACAACTTTCCGTACAAGGTATGGCCATTTTGAGTATAATGTCATGCCTTTTGGCCTTACCAATGCTCCGGCTGTTTTCCAACATATGATGAATGATATCTTTCGGGAGCACCTTGACGACTTTGTTGTCATCTATCTGGATGACATTCTGATATTTTCCAAGAACAAAGAAGAGCATGAGAAGCACGTTCGTTTGGTCCTTGAGAAACTACGAGAACGAGGACTCTACGCCAAGTCGGAAAAGTGCCTATTCCACCAAACCGAGATGGAGTTTCTAGGGTTCATTGCAACTACGGACGGCTTGAAGATGGACCCCAAGAAGGTGGTAGCAATTGTATCCTGGGAGGTTCCGAAGACAGTTAGAGACGTACAATGTTTTCTTGGATTTGCTAACTTCTATCGGATCTTCATCAAGAACTATTCTCGAATCGCTGCACCACTCACTCGGTTGACTTGTAAGGACAAGCTCGAATGGGGACCTCAAGCGGAAAAGGCATTCCAAGATCTCAAGGCGGCGTTTACTACGGCTCCAATCTTGGTACACCCTGACTTTGCAAAGGCCTTCTATTTGGAGACCGATGCTTCTGATTTTGCTTTGGGAGCTGTACTTTCACAGATGGGCGTAGACGGGAAACTTCATCCAGTTGGAACGGGTGAATCAAGTCTTGGAGCAGTATCTACGCTGCACCATCAACTACCAGCAAGACGATTGGACCGCGTATCTACCGTTTGCCGAGTTTGCCTACAACAACACCCTTCATGCGTTGACTCAACAAACACCATTCTTTGCCAATTATGGATACCATCCGAAGCTCGATTTGTTAAATCCAGTAACCAATACCAACCCGGCAGTGGAAGGCTTTGCAAAGCAGCTATCGGAGCTTCAAGCTACGTTGAGACTTCAATTGCAGAGTGCCCAAGAGTCTTACAAGGCGTCCGCAGATAAATTTCGGAATGAGGCACCTACTTTCAAGATTGGAGATAAGGTATGGCTACTTCGACGGAACATCAAGACCAAGCGACCGTGTGATAAGTTGGACTATCGAAGATTGGGACCATTTGTTATCCAGAAGCAAATCAATCCAGTGGCGTACCGGCTAGAGTTACCAGCTGCTATGAAGGTACATCCAGTCTTCCACGTGTCTTTGTTGGAACCTTATCGAGAGTCAACTTTTCCTGGAAGAGTGCAAGGCCCGCCACTTAGTATCGAAATTGAGAACCACGAGGAATACGAGGTAGAAAAGGTACTAGATTCACGGCGCAGAAGGGAAAACTTGGAGTATTTTGTGCATAGGAGCGGCTACGACATCAATGAAAGAACGTGGGAGGATGCCAAAAATCTCGCAAACGCGCCGGAAAAGGTACAGGAATTTCATCAACGATATCCTCATAAGCCTAAACCATTCCTACGATAGCTTCTCTCTGACGCTTGCCCTCCCAGGAGAATAAAAAGGGGGAGAGAACACCACCATGATTCATAGTCGTTGTAGTTAATTTGTCCTAGATAGGATTTTTCCAGTAGTCATAGTTTGGTCTTCAGTCATGGATAGTCAAGAGATAGACAACATGCCAATCATACCATCTCAACCAACGAATTCTCGAAGACGACCCCGAGATGAAGAACCGCTCGCACCACGACGCCGACGGAGGTTTCCGAGTAACCGATCGCTGGCGATTGTATTTGAGGTCGAGCCTGCTTTCAATGGTCTGCCAGAAGGTGTGTTTGCAGGACAATTCCATAATGAAGACACGGAAGTTCATGCTTGGTCTGAAGTGGAAGGCGTGGGCCACTATCGTTGGCTTCAAGGGCCGATGAACCACTTGCCTCGTGAACAACAATTGGAGTTTATTGGAGATGTCATGCGGCAGATCTTCATCTTCCTGCGTTAGTACTGACTGACAACAGCGTTGCTTCTCGGAGACCTCGAAGCTAAAGGAGGAGGTGATGTTAGGGACATAGTCCGTAGAACCTTCTGGAACCTTCCAGAAGATACTTGGAACTCCATAGATCCTTTTAGAATCTTCTAGCATCATGGTAGTTAGCGGAAGCCTCTCGAGAAGCTTCTAGTTGATAGCGGTTGGTGGAAGTTGCTCGAGAAGCTTCCTATGTTAGCGGAAGCTTCTCGAGAAGTTTCTAGTTGATATCGTTTAGTGGAAGTCGCTCGAGAAGCTTCCTATGTTTGCGGAAGCCTCTCGAGAAGCTTCCTAGACTAGCGTATATGTTGGGGTCGAGGCTGAAGGGTTTTCAGTCTCGACAACACATCTCTATGAGCTATAGCTCACCTCTCTAGTGTTGTTCTTGTACTCGTCTGATTAATCTAGTTCTTGTCAGTTCCTCCAGAACTTCTTGTTTAGATTTCTAGTCTGTATTCCGTATCCCTGACACCTTCATGTTTAAACGTCTGCTCTGCCAAAATCTACTATGTCTTAAGTCCACCTCCGATGTCTCGTACTTGTGTTCATATTGGTACTCACTCACATCCGGTAAAGATTGGTGTTGACAGAGAGGCTGAGGAACAATTGACGACCCTCCTCAGCGAACAAGTTGAGAAAACTCCATCCGCTACAACATCTGCTGTAGTGTTGGAGGCCAGGAAGGAATTTGTTGCGGAGTTGTTGCTGAATCCAGAAGATGCCTCTGAACAGAGTCTGTCAAAAGAGGAATTGGTGCATGTTCTTGAGAGAAGCAAGAACTTAACATTTCCAAATCTGCGAAACAAGGTCTCGTCGTTCCGTTATCTCAGACGCTACGGAGTCATGGACAGCATAACAAAGCTTAGAGGATCGAGCAAATGGGCGTATTTGCAAAACAACATGTTTCATGAACAAGGAGAAGCGTCTGACAAGGTATTTGTTTTTAAAATGTCTGAAGTTGGACCCGGCAATGGTGTCGATCTTGTCATGCGGATGCAAACTGGTGGTGATTTACACAATGCTTGGATGATGTTTGACCATGTCAAGCGTGTGAAGGGCTGGACCACAATGGCTTGTCATGTCTATGATGCTTCTTATTGTCGTGTCATGACAATAGCAGTTTGTGACATGCAATCTGAGGACGTTCAGGCCCAAGTTGTATTTTGGAAGAACTTGAATGCCGTTGTAGGGCGACATGGCATTTCCGAGCCCAATTTCCAGGGATTTATGGCGGACAATGCCCAAGCTAATTGGAATGCAGTGAGGATCACTTACGGTTCTGGCGATGCAAAGATTCGAATGGACGACCGGGAACGTACATGTTTATTCAATTGGACGCAATCTCTTGAAAAGCACACAAGATCGGATATTCGACCCGATCTGCAAGAGCAACATCGTCGTCTATGTAAGCAATACAAGAATACAAATTCTCTGGAAGACGCGCAGTCTAAATACCTTGCCATCAGATCTTGGTGGTTATCATCAGGCGCTACAACCGAGGAAGGCCTTGTTCGTCTGGACCTATGGCTTGCTTTTTGGCACTTTCGGTACCGCCAATGGGGTGGATTTATGGAGCTTGTAAGTGTATATTTATATTCTATGCATAATTCTATCTTACTTCCAGATTAGTTTATCTTCTTGCATATGATTTGATGTAATCCATTACTTATAATTTGATATGTCATCTATTCTCTAATAGCTTGCTACATGTGGCAGAATCTCAGTGAAGAAGAACTCGTGGAAATGCCCTCTTGTAACCTTGCGGAGACAGTGCACAACAAATG
Organism: Bryoerythrophyllum caledonicum; assembly: GCA_963971425.1. NCBI lineage: Eukaryota > Viridiplantae > Streptophyta > Bryopsida > Pottiales > Pottiaceae > Bryoerythrophyllum > Bryoerythrophyllum caledonicum. Next base: position 1,085,373 of record OZ020523.1, read on the forward strand.
GCTCCAACAGTCGGGAAAGAGGGGAAATGATTTATATGTAGCGACAGTAGACGACTACGTTAGAGCATTCACGCAAGGGCTTGCATACTATCAGTTCTCCAAAGGCGACAGAGCAGGCACGGGCCCAAGTAGAGACGATCTTCGTGTGCGCCTTGCCCAACGCAATGCCAAGACTACAGGAGATCCGAAGAAACTCCATGCGGCCTTAGAGGTAATGCCAGGTGCTTCAGAATTTTGTACGAAAGAGCCCCATTTTGAAGGTGAAGAGGTCTTCATATCCTTGAAACGAAGGACAGACATCCCCATTGGATCAGAGTATGACTCTCATCGCCCAGACAAGATCAGCATGTCTCGGCCGGCAAAGAAAGTACGTTGCGATGGAGGCAGTTCTGTTGGTCATACACGTGACTGTGAGTCCGATCCTGTAGCAGAGATTCCCCGAATTGAAGAGACGATGATGGCCACATCAATTCCGCAACATACGAAGGTGGTCCTTGAGACGACTTGTAATGAGAAGGAGTGGCACATAGCACGGCTTCCAAGGACTTCAGCAAAAGCTTGCTTTACACAACAAGCTATAACAAAGAAAAAATGCGTTGCCAAGATTGTCCAATACAACAAATCTAGAGCTGCTCCTACTTACACGGGAATGATGACCCATTACAAGAAGAACAAGGTGGAGCAGATGCAGTTTTTCTTTTGCAACGACGATATTGAACGTTGTGTGAAGGCCACAAGGCGCAAGTGGGTTGTGGCTAAACCACATGTGCCCGAAGTTTGGCCTGTCAAGCTTGGTACGAACCTTACTCAACAAGAAGTCTATGCTCTAGAGCATGCCGGATTTCAATTGGCAGAACGCCCTATATTAGCACCACATGAATTGTTTGGTTATTTTACCGGACTTATCAATTTTGAGGAGTACCCAACACCAGTTTCCCCTAACGATTATCCAAAGCGCAGGTTCGGGAAGAACGTTCGGCGCAACTCGAAGGCCCCATCTTTGAAACACTCCAACAGCTATGCATCCGCCCTTTCAGTTAACGGTAAAGTTCAAAAGGTCACCATGCTTCCTTCTCCAGGGTTGGGTTCAATTATTACATTTGAATCTATCCAAGGATCCAAGGCATCGTCATGTCTAATCACTATTGGACAATTTCCGAGCTGCGATTGTCCGTTTTTCAAAGATATGGAAATCAAGTCCCTAGGGAAGCGTGGACAATGGGTAAATTGCAAACATATGTACCATATTTTTACTCAAATATGTCATCTTCTTCCTGAGGTAGATCAATTTATCCACGCACCGAGTTTTAGCTAGAATGAAATCAAGCGCGTGTTGGAAGTTCTTCTACCCAAGTGCCCCCCTGTTGTAACGGTTTGACATTTAGATATACTGTATCTTTCATTTCATATTCAATTGAAACACTAGTGTGACTAAAAGGGCCACCAGTACATGTTGCGATACGTACTTCGTCTACAGTTTCATCTTACCATGGTTACTTCTTCTACAAGTTCATCTTACCATTGTATGGACTTCGTAAACGGATTATCTAGGATGCTAGGCCTTTTGGGTACACTATCATTTTCTACTATGGCTCTTTGATTAAAATACTTGACTCCAGAAATAGCCCATAAATCTTAATATGAGGCTCACCCTAAACCCTAATAAAATCCTTTGTGAATTATTATTCCTTGCATTTCAGTTCAAAGTGAAATTAATGAGTATGAAAGTGAAGAAGATAACACTTTGAAACAATTCATGTCAAGATATCAGGATGTTAGGGATAGTCTTTACTGATTGAATAAATGCATAATAAGAACATTTTCAATTCAAAACGTTGCTAATAAAAGATTTTCAAATCATCCCTAAATCCTCCTCTCCTTTTGAATGTAAAAATACAATTACAACAAATTCCATATCCACGGTTATAGGGTAATACGTTTTCCACATTAAAAGATCAGACAAGTTTGCAAATAGTACACATTTATTTATATTTTTAGCCATTTAAAAAAAATCATACCAATATGATTAAGTTCTCAAGAAATTTCTACCTAAATCCAATATTTATCTGCTCACTGCTCACCGCTCACCGCTTTCTGCTCACAAAATAGCTTCGCTCGCGCTTGGTGCAAACCGTGAAGACAGGGCTTTGAAAGTATAGTTTGAAGAAGGGACATCACCACAATCGGGACTTGCAATTACTATAGATAGCCATGGGCGGCCGATTCAATAAACAAGCATCTGTGGCGTCCTTTTCTCTTTACTTCTTGTTGTTTGGAAGGCATCCGGTGTTACCAAAGGCCATCCATGCAGATGCTGACACTATGTTGGCTAACATGGATAATCTAGACACGTAGACTCAAGTGTGTAAGCAACATGCGGACTTGTTCAAGCGGATGATGCCTATGGCATTGGAAAATCTTTTCATTGCTCAACATTGGGATACGTTGTGCTATGCTACGATACGGGGAGGAGGCTATCAACCGCAAGTGCGGTGTTTAACTCCTAGAGATTATGTGTATTTATAGGAAGCAGCGCCCACGACCTTGGATGTGACGGCGGAATAGGTGATTTTAGGAGTTTGAGAGGTAAAGAACTCACGAGTGTTATTGTTGAACGGTTGGGATAGTAAGATGTGCAAGGATCACAGGCGCAATTGCGCGCCTTGCCATTTGCCACACATTGATGACATGGTACACCCTGGGCTTTCTCACATCTTTGTTGGATTGCGATGTCGGTCGTGTGGTAGTGCCAAACGGGCTGCCACAATGGTCATTTGTGACTTGTGTTCTATGGAGTGGTATCTAGAATGTCTAATTCCATCTCTTTTAGAGGTACCAATGGATCAATGGTCGTGTCCACAGTGTTTAGCACATTGAGTCTACATAGACAAGTTCTAGCCATTAAAAGTGTTGGAGGCGATTAACGATGGGGCTCTCATTGCACCCGGCCTATCCTCTGTCTATACAGTCTGTTAGTGTCTTTTCGATAGATCAACTTAATTTTTCTAGACTTGAGAGGTTTTTGCTATTGGTCGTTCCTCCAGTTTACATTAATTGTATGGTTCGCCGGTGTGAAAGGGGCTTCAGCACGGGCAAAGGGGGCAAGTAAAGGGGTCCATGTAGACCAATTACTAAATAATGTGGTCTAGATGTTTATTTCTTTTTCCTAGCCTAGGTTGCTGAGTGGTTGATAGTTTCTTTTGTGGACTATTATTTTCATTGTTTACGGAGATAACGGTTATGGTTTAGTCATCATTGCTCAAGGTTTATTGCTAATTGTGCACGGATTATAATATTATAGTGTTTGAAGTGGTGAAAAGGGTCCATTTTCTTCTCTGCGTTACCTAGATCAACAGACTTTGACTTCACTTGGTGTCAAATTTTTGCACTACACAAGGTCTAAAGCCATTTCCATCATATTAAGCATGATAATAGTTACTTGTAATCCAATTTTTAGAGGTAGAGAATGGATGAGGCATATTCAAAACATTTGTGCAAGGAGTGGAGGTTCATAGATTGTCAATTTGCATTATATATTTTTGTGAACTTAGTATGTTTTAGAATTAGAATCCAAATGATCAATAAGAAGGTTTACACCACATAATGCAACGGAAAAAATAAAAAGTAAAAAAATGATGATCTTCAAGTTTTATGTGGAAAAGAAGAAGTTCTTTTGGTACCTTGCCCGACAATGTGCGATAATAAGTGAAAATGTTTGACGTGGATTTACATGCTTTTTTCACTAAAGACAAGAGATTTTTTTTTTACAATATGAAAGGAAATCATATTATTAGCTAATATTGAAAATCTCACATTCAATAGAGTGTCCTAGCAAAAGTTTTTGGAGTTGTTCGACGTGCCCGCTCTCCCCATTTGAACTTCAAAACCCTATAAATTTTTCATAAAATGTCGGATTTAGGAAAATTGGACTCACACAAAGCTTTTAGAAATATCCATCTACATTAAAAATTTCAAAGAAAACCATTAGAAAATTGCACCATAGGAATCTGCCTGAACCTTCTAGAGTCTCCCAAGGACACTCTTGGAAATTTAGGGGTTAAATTATGTAAATCACACCTTTTTAGCTGAACATTATAAAAGGTACAAGTGTGATAAAAATAACACAAAAGTATTGTAACAAGTTTCAAATTTTCACCAAAATTAACATGATTTTGTTTTGTAAAAGTGAATATATGTTGTTGCACAAAAAGGTCATGAATATGATTTCATGGCAATCAATTCATGATATGCAAATAAAATGTGATATTACTAGATTTAGTAAAGGTAGCATGCACTACACTAAAAATGATGTATAGTGTAGTGGTACGATTAGTGTACTTACACTATTACATCATTCGTGAACAAGTTGTCAATTAGTATAGCCTTTGCCGTTGCAACATATATACAATTTTAACTTTAATACAAACACAAAATAAATTCTATGATACACAATATTATATTACAATACTTACAATATGTACTACATCACTACACTAATGGTACGTATACAATACATCAATGTAAGTAAATGACATCAAAATAAACATACAGAAATACAACATTTGCACTAAACGTGGTACATATACTATATATCATTTGCTACACATAGTAAGAATACTATATATATCACAAATTAAAATTATATATATGGTCCATGTGCTATATATTATATGTGGACTATATATTACACATGATATACACTATATATGATATTTATAGCATATATACCAATAACAACAAAATTAATATAAATTTTTAGTATGTATAGTATATATGCTATAAATATTATATGAAGTACATATATTATAAATACTATATTAATATACAATAAATAGTATTTGTAGTTCATATACTATGAACAATCATAATTGATATATAGTATATAGTATATATAGATATTCAATACACGATATACACTATATACAATTTATAAAATAAGGCTAAAGCCATGTGTATAGTATATGACCTATATATATCTTATCTTTTACAAATAGATTTCTCATTTATTTTTTCTTATCTATAGTATTAAATTTATATCATATGATATCTACAATTTGTATAGCATATACAAGGTATCCAATGTACATTTCATTTACATTGTATTCTATATATATTATACTGTATAAAACATACATACTTTTAATAATATGTATTATAGTACATATGGTAAATTTAGTAACATGGAAAGGTCTACATTATTATATTCAATATATTTATACTATTTTCATTATATACTATATTTATACCGTAAAAATATAGTACATATCTAATCAATTCTCAACATTAAATGTCAACAAGTCATTTTTTCGAATAAAATGTTTTGAGGATATGCAAGGGAAAAAATAGGGGAAAATAGTATCGTAAAATTTCCACCGTACTGCTTGCCCTTTGCAAAAACCGCAATTATCACCCCTCCAAAAACAAACGAAATCAATGGGATATTTGAAAAATTGTTGAATTTGGGCTCCTCATTTTGACTATGATCATCATGTTTGTTTTTATAGTAGGCCAGGAAAGTGGCTTTAACAATCATGGCACTGTGCATATGTGCACCCACGACACATGCTATTTTCATTTGAATTCACTTGAGTTAAATACAGAAGTTGCTGATGTGCGGACAGTCTGGGACATCTGTACAGTATATTGGCAAAATCCAATTTATAGATGTGCAGTCTAACTTCAGATTGATTTTAGAATAATAGCTTTCTAGAGGCTTCCCTTAATCCCTTAAGGACAGTGACAATTTCACACCAAAAACACTTCAAAATTGTTGATTCTGGTGCAATATGCAAAGAAGGAAACAATACCTTATATCTATTGTCCTGACCTTAGGATCTCAATTAATACTTACAAAGTAACATACTCACAAAATTTCATAAACTTTGACCGCACGCATTGAAGGATTATAGTGTTTGAAGTCAAGCAAGTGGTTCATTTTTCCCCTACGTTGAGTGGATCAGCACACTTTGACTTCACTTGGTATCAAAGTTTTTCACTACACAAGGTCTAATTTTTTTACCATTGTGCAAACCCTTAACGCACCAAGTGTCCCTTGGGGGGACGATTTCGATTTTGGGCAGGTTTCTAAAAATTGGAAAAAAATCTCTTTTTTTAATTTTTATTCTAGATTGTCCTTGATAAGAGCTTTGTAGAGGGGGTTTTTTTTTTGGACTCATAGTTTGAAAGTTTTTGGCCTTTGAAGTCAAATATGGGGACACTAGGCAACCTGGGCAGCCCTGTGAACTAATAAAATACAAGTGTCAAAGAAGGGCAGTAAATAGGGGCACAAAGGGTGGAGGAAGGGCGAGGCAACTCAAATCATAGGTGAGAGAAGATCCTTAACCGCCAATAGCCCGTGACGATTTCACACCAAAAACACTTCAAAATTGTTTATTCTAGTACAATGAGTAAGAAAGGAAACAAAACCTTATATTTATCCTTTAACCGTAGGATCTCCATAAAGACTTACTAAGTAACATACTCACAAAATTTCATACACTCTAACCGCACGGATTGAAAAAATTTAGTGTTTGAAGTCAAGAAAATGGTTAATTTTCTTCCCTACGTTGAGTGGATCGACAGACTTTGACTTCACTTGGTATTAAACTTTTGGACTACACAAGGTCTAAATCTTTTATCATTGTATCGAGCATGATGTTAGTTTTGTATACAACAATTTTTAGAGGTAGAGAAGGGGTGTAGCATATTCAAAACAACTGTGCAAGGAGTAGAGGTTCAAAAATTGTCAATCACGAATTACTTTTTTGAGAATTTAATATATCTTAGAATGATAATCTAAATGGTCAGTAAGAAGGTTTACACCACACATTATTGTAGAAAAAATAAAAAGTGAAAAATATGAAGATCTCTAGGTTTTATGTAAAAAATTGAAGTTTTTTCCCCGCTTGCCTGAAATGTGTAAAAATGTGTTAAATTTTTTTTACACTAAAGACAAGAATTTTTTTTGACATGTGCAAAGAACGTAATATTCTCTACATGTATGGAAAATCTCAATGTCTATAGAGACTGCTAGCAAAATTTTGGAGCTGCCTGGAGTCCCATTTCTAACTTTGAGTGGTACTAACTTTCAAACCATGAATCCAAAATAGTAATAAAAATATCTCCATGGAGCTCTTATTAGGGAAAATCTAGTAAAAGAGTTTCAAAATGAAAAGTTCTTTTTTTGAATTTTAGGAACGTGCCCAAAATCCAAAACATATGCCCCACATACACTTGGACTCTTAGGGATTAATATATGCCTTTCATAAAAGTAAAAAAGACTCTTTAAGAAAAAAAAATATAGAAATGGAATCAAGCTGCGGCCGCCAGCTATTTGCGAGACCCACGGAGCAACCAACACGACCCGAAGATGTTGGTTTTTTTCTCTTGTCTAAACAAAAGTTTAACGACCCTGACTTTTTGATGAAGTAGGTGAGATGATGTGGCCCAACATTTTATGAACAAGACCCATTTTCAAAGACTGCCCTACCAAAATTGCTTGGATAATTCAATAAATTGTTTAAATTGGACATTTTACTATTTTAACCAAAATTTCCCCCTAAATTAGTGAAAAATGCAATGACAAGTTTGAACTGTTGGGATTCTCAAATATGTAATGTTGTATGCATCAAACATTTCCACTCCATTTTTGGAGTCATTGCCAAGTTTTTGTACCCCCATGCACCAAACTATTTATTTCAACATGCTTCATTCCTCGTTATGACCTAAAATTTTGCACACGATTAGCTTACATGATATGAATTATATTGGGAATGGTTTCAAACAAGGTTTTCAAATACAGAATATATGTATTTGTATACCAAATACAAATACATATATTCAATTGTCGTTGACGTATTCCAAATACACTTGAATATATGATTAAGTACAAATGACAATCAAGTACATGATTAAGTACAGATGACAATTAAGTACATGATTAAGTACAAATTGAGGGGGCTCATGAAGACCACCACAAACAAACAGTGGCGGCATGGCCGAAAGCGCGTTGACGACCACGGGGCGTTCAATGCGCTGACAAGAGCGGGAATACATGGTGTACTAGTACAATATATTGAATACATGTATTCAAAATTCCAAATACGTGAATTCGATAACCTTAGTTTCAAATACACTTTAGTGTAAAAGTTACAAGATATGCAAAGTCAAAGTGGGCTGACCTTGCCAGGCAATGGGCAAAAAAAACTATTTCTTCCACTTTAAACGTTGTAATCTTCATATCCGTTCGGTGGATTGCAATCTAAATAATATGGCATATTTAGATAGAAGTTTATCTTAAGATCTTACGGTTGAAAGTTCAAAATATTGCTCAAAAATGTGATTTTTGTGACTCTTTTTGGCAGTGGCAAGTTTGGACTAGTATTTGAGCAAAATTGTGAATGAACTTCAGGGGTGAAGCATGATGTTAGTTCCCTATACACCAATTTTTAGAGGTAGAAAGGGATGTAGCGTATTCAAAACAAGTGTGAAAGAAGTGGAGGTTCAAAAATTGTCAATTCATGTTTTATTTTTTTGTGAACTTTATATGTTTTAGAATGATAATCCAGACGGTCAATAAAAAGGTTCTCACCACATAATCTAGTGGATTTTTTTTTTTGAAAAATATGAAGATCTCTAGGTAATATGAAGAAAAGATGAAGTCCCCCCCCCCACTTGCTTGAAATGTGTAAAAATGTTTGACTTGATTTAAAATGGTTTTTTACACTAAAGACAAAAATTATTTTTGCATCTTTAAAGAAGGTGATATTATCTGTATGTATGAAAAAATCTCAATGTCAATAGAAACTTCTAGCAAAATTTTGGAGGTGCCCAGAGTCCCCATTTCCAACTTTGAGTGGTACTAACTTTCACACCATGAATCCAAAAAAATGAAAATACCTCCACAAAGCTCTTATGAAGGACAATCTAGTATAAAAATTAAAAAAAAATATATATATATATATATATATTTTTTTAAGAACCTGCCCAAAATCAAAATCGTCTCCCTAGGAGACACTTGGTCCTTTAGGGGTTAAGTAGATCACAAGAGAACATGTGGGCTGGTTGTAGAACCTAAATTCTACATCCTAAATCCTAAGCCCTCGTGGAATAATCCTAAATTGCCGAGTGGCCCATAGACCTAAAATCACCCATTTCTTTGCGCTTCATGGATTTTAGGCGAAAATGGAAATCATCATTAGATGGATTATACATCGATTGATTAACACTTAAATGTAGAAAGGTGTCAGTGGTGGCCATAATATTCTACATGTATGGTGTTGTATTTGAACATGATAAGGTTTACATATTGAAATGACCTCCAAATGAAAGATGTTACTTGAAGAATCTTCAATCCTATGGTGTAAGTCTTGCTAAACTTTGATACATTTTATGTATTCTACATAGTAAAATATGTGCATGTATATACAGTTCTTGAGTGGTGTTTAAGTGTTAAGAATAAAGATGATGTGATGGCATTCTTCATTTTCTTTTTAAAATCTAGGAAGGGCATAGAGGTTGTGATTTTATGTCAGTGGATGGTTTTAGATTATCCTATCTTTGTGGTTATCATGGGTTTTGGCATCTTTGTGATTTTTCATTAGTGTTGATTTCAGATGTTTTTGAATATTTATAACTAATTTAAGATGAAAAAATGGTTCTGAAAAATATCGGTTCATAAAAGAATGGGAATCTAGAATTGTTTGTCTCACATGACATATTCCATGATAAAATATCTTGTGAAACAAACCCCTTCATTCGTATGATAAGCTAGCTTATGTAAATGTGAATGGTATTTGTATAACAACTTGAACTATACGATACGTTCTCTAGGATCTAATTGCATTAATCCTTCAATGTCAAAAGGTGCTGTTGGTGGCCACAATATTCTACATGTAGGGTGTTGTATTTGAACATGATAAATTTCAAATATTGAAATGAATGTTAGTTGAAGAATCTTCAATCCAAAAGGATAAGTCTTGCTAGACTTTCATACAATTTGTGTATTCAACAAAATAAAATATGTGCATGTAAATACAGCTTGAATGACGTATAACCCGTAAAGGACCAAGTGTCTATTTCAAGGACAATTTTTTTTCACTTTGCCTGGAACTATCTTTTAATCCATACGACCAAAATTCACAAAAGTTTTACTACATCATCTCATGTAAATCAAGAAGATCCTACAATTACATTCTCAAAAGATTCATCTAGGCAATGGAGTAGAGATTCCTCTTAAATGCCTTGGTCCTTTGGGGGTTAAGGGTTGTAGAACTTTAAATTGTAGCTAACATGAAAATTCAACATTAACCCCTAAGGTACCAAGGCAGTTTTACACCGAAAACACTTCAAAATTAATGGATTCTTGTGCAATGAATAAAGAAGGTAACAAAAACTTTTATTTTTAGTTCTGACCGTAGGATCTCAATAAAGGCTTATTAAGTAATACATGTACAAAATTTCATAAACTTTGACCGCACGGATTGAAAGATTATAGTGTTTGAAGTCAAGCAAATGGTTCATTTTCTTCCCTGCGTTTAGTGGATCAGCAGACTTTGACTTCAGTTGGTGTCAAAAAAATTCACTACACAAGGTCTAAATCTATTACCATCTTGTTAAGCATGATGTTAGCTCCTTACACACCAATTTTTAGAGGTAGAGACACGGTGTAGCATATTCAAAACAAGTGTGCAAGGAGTGGAGGTTCGAAATTTGTTAATTCACACTTTAATTTTTTTTGAACTTAATATGTTTTCGATTGATAATCCGAATGGTTAATAAGAAGGTTTACATTACATATTGTTGTGGATAAAATAAAAAGTGAAAAATATGAAGATCTATAGGTTTTATGTGGAAAAGAAGAAGTTTTTTTGGTACCTTGCCCGACAATGAGTGACAATGTGTGAAAACGTTTGACTTGGGTTGGTATGCTATTTTTCACTAAAGACAAGAACTTTTTTTTGACAACATGAAGGGAAATAATATTACTTGCGAGTATTGAAAATCTCACTTTCAATGGAGTGTCCTATCAAAAGTTTTTGGAGGTGCCCGAGGTGCCCGCCCTCCCCATTTGAAATTAAAAACCCTAAAACTTTTTCATCAAATGTCCAATTTAGGAAAAAATTGTTTTCCCACTGAGCTCTTGGTAATGTCTTTCTATAGTAAAAATTTCGAAGTGGAATGTTGGAAATTGACACCATAGGAACCTGACCGATTTTTCAAAAAGCCAAATTTGGACACTTGGTCCTTTAGGTGTTAAAACGTACATAACCTGGTGTTGAGATACGTGTAGAGACAAGGAAGCAAGAAAACCACATGTGAAAGTTTACTCTTTATTTTTTCACAAATAAAGGACATGGGAAAGCTTTTTCATGAAGTTTTTTTTTTTTTGTTTTTTTGGACACAAGTAAAGGTTTTTCATGACGTTCCCATAAAGCAACTTATGTAAGCCATGCCTGAAAAGTGAAACCAACCCAGGTGATAAATGGGATAAGAAGGAATATGAGGAAAAAAAGCACAGCTCCTTAATGAGGGTTTCCAAAATTAAAACCTCACAGATTAGTGAGGGGCCCATAATTGGAATCAACCCTTAAAAGCTGACTTTAAACGAAAGCCCTGCCATCAACTTAGATAGAAGGCACCTTGAAGCCTGACTTTGCACCTCAGATGCTTCTTCAAAGATGCCATCAGCTTTGACCACCCTTTTCCATTTCTCATGTTCAAATCAGCCCAAAGTACACTCATCCCTCAGATAACTCATAATAAGTTTTGTTTTTTGTTTTTTGTTTTTTTGTTTTTTTTTGTTTTTTTACAGAAGCAAATAGAGCCTTTTCTGCAAAGGGACGGGGAGAAAAAACAGGAGGCCCAGGCAGATCCTGCCAAGGCCGGCGAGGCCGAGCTAACACGCAGACCGGTATTAAGTATTAGTGGGAGGGTTAGACTTAGTGTTAGTCCCAAGAGAGCTGGGAGAAAGGTGCCAATGCGGTTTCTCATCAACCCATGAAGCTAGAATGTCATTGCAGCACCAAAGATCTTTGAACCGCTTTGAAAACTTCGCGCTCTTCTCCAGGGCCTGCGTGCACCTACATAGAGCCTTGAACCACATGACAAGCCCATAGTCCACCAGACCAAGCCAAACTTTAGCTCTGAGCTTCTGCTTAGTCCACTTGGTATCATTAAATGCAGTGTCTTTTCTTTTACACCAAAGGTGCCACAGAAGGATACCTCTCAACAAAAGCCAGATCCTGCTAACATGCGTGAAACGCTTCGGAATCCAGCGACCAAAAATCCCATGGTTCCAAGTCAGTTTGAATGCATGAGGTTGCGTAACGTCCCTATGAGTGTCCTCGTCCCTATGAAGCTTGAGTCCTTCCTCTCTACATGTTGACAGCGGAGGCCTTATGCCAAATGGCCCAGATGAGGCCAACCTCTTTCTGCGCCCTCTCCGTGTCCCAAATATTGGGCCATTTGAGCTTATACGACGTTGGAAGGATCCCACTCCATTTATTTTCAACCACAGAGGGCACTCGATGCCCGCACTGAAGAAGCATGCCGCCAAGTTTGGCAGAGAACTCCATGAAAGGGGTCTCTCCATTCGACTTAAAACGCTCAGGATCCGACCATAGTATGTCACTCTTTCTGTAGAATAAGTGCATGGTGGTCTTCTTAGCACCCGAGTAACTTTCGCAACCCAGACACGACGGAGCATGCCGAAGTGCGTAGCTATCCAATCATCTGCATGAAAACTCCAGCTAGGGTACCTCGTCGCCACCATGAGACGATCCTGCGACTGGATGCTCATTGCTTTGTAAGCAATTAGACATCGGCCTGGCCACATACACCTCTTTGCTGGAGAGGATCTCCACCCGTTGCCATCCCAACTCAGACATAAATCTTTCCCCCACTTGGAGCACAATGCCCGGCAGCAGCGCCTCTTCGACGTCAAAGACGCCGATCCACTCACCAGGGATCGTGTGCATGTTGTTCATACGGAGCAGTTGACTCCACGTGCCCTACAAACTTTGGTTGAGAGCAAGCCAAGCCCCTCTTTCAGACTCCGCGAGAGCGTGAGTGACCTGCATTTTCTCGAAGTTGAGGAAGCGGTCGCCGTTCCAGATATCCCTGTACTGGAGGATTCTTTGCTTGTGCGATTCCAGTGCCCGAGAACGAACGAATCCCGGGCCGATGATCTGAACACCCGGACAGAACTAGAGACTGCAACTCAGATATTCGTCGAGAGTGGAAGGCGGACTGTACTTTAGCGTAGGAAGGATTGTCTTCCATGCAGACGTCACCCTATTCCACACGATGGAGCCTCTTTTCGATTAATGTTTCTCCATCGTGAAGTAATGAAGACTAGCTTCCCATTTGCCGTCGACGAAGGGCTGAGAAGTAGCAAGACGGAATATGAGGAAGGAGTGCAGATTAGACACCCTAGGCTCCATGGCCTTCAGCACCCACTTCGACATGAGCGTCGTGGAAGCGTCTTCTATATTGATCAAATTAAGCCCTCCGCGAGCTTTTGTCTGGCAACACTAGATCCAGCTTACACGGGTGCGAGAACGCCTCGTCGTGCCTGAGGCCAAGTAGTTCATGATTAATCCCTTGACTCGACTAATCCCCTTTTTTATACCTCCCCAGATTGACAGAAAAAATAGAAGGGTTGACAAGAGGATGCTGTTGGCGATCACGCTTCTCCCTATAGGATTGAGTTTTGTGGAACTCCAGTAGACTAGTTTTTTGGAGATGCGCTCGTATAGAAAGTTGTCCACTGAACTCGTGGAAAGCGTCATGCCAAACGGAGAACCAAGTAGCTTACTAACATCGTCAAGTTCAGCCCAGGTAATGTCAAGCTGGTTTGTCCATAATGGTCTGCCTAGACCTCCCCAATCTTGTCAATATCCGCATGACTTGAACCAGCTGATAACCAAGCTAGTAGCAAGGCAGAAGTTGTTAAGAATCAAGCCAACCTCTACTCGTTATGAAGTTGGACTTCACTACGACATGGTTGACTGGGATTGCTTGTATAAGATCATGGTAGCCTTCAGCTTCCCTGATGAGTTTATGGCAATGATTAGCATCCTCTTTCAAGACGCCACATCTGCCGTCAAAGTGAACGGCATACTAGGACCAACGTTCAAGATTGAAAGACGAGTGCGGCAAGGCTGCCTACTTGCACCATATCTGTTTATCGTTGTCGTGGAGGCCCTGAACACTATGGTCAAAAAAGAGGCGCACAACGGACGTGTAGAAGGCATTAAGCTCCCGAGCGCAGGGCAGCAACAGATTCTTGCACAATATGCTGATGATACCTCGTTCACTCTACTCAGGAAAGAAGGACCCGTGAGGAATCTGATTCATATTCTTAACATAATAAGCTTTGTCACTAACTTAGTCAAAACCATACATAAAGATCTGTATTTTACCCTATAAACTACATGTAATATATTAAATTTTAGCAAGACTTTTACCTTTGGATTGGATATTCTTCAACTAACATCTTTCATTTGGAAGTCATTTCGATATCTCAACCTCATCATGGCCAAATACAACATTTCACATTGTCCATGGCCTAGGGCAAATTGACCCCCTCGTTGGGAGAGCCCAACGAAGGGAGGCCAACCAGCCGTGGGCTCGCTCATCTCCACGGGCTCCCACATCATCCTCCTAGGCCAACACGAGCTCAGCGCGCAGCCGCGATCCCCTGCACGATTGACATACCTCGCCTACCTATGCTTCCCCGTACCCGCCCATTATGGACTCTGACCCCGCGCAGCCGGGACATACCTGGACCCCCAAAGCTCGCCCTCCTCCCAACATTGCAGCCCTTCCTAGCATAACACGGTTGGTTGGCACCTATGCCCGTGGGATCCATCTCGCCATCTATGACCGAGTATGTGTACAAACAACACACATAAACTTGCAGACAATGTTGATGCCTCATGTGCTCAAGATCGCAAGATGTGGCTCATTTGCACGTGCATAACATCCATCATTGTCTATCAGGTAATACTTAACTTTCTCTTTTGTTTTTTTTCCACCAAAACTATGCATTTTGACACGTTTTTGTAATTTGAAATTAGGATTTTTTGCATGATTAGTCACTCAAAATTGCATGATTTTATTGCAACAAGAATTGTGAGTGACTATTTTTCGGATGTAGGATTTGTTTTGGGTAATGCAATAGGAGAGGGTGTGACGTTTTTTGGGTTCTTGTGAAGGTGACAGGTATTTTAATGGAGTCCAATGACGTTCTTTCCATGTTTTTCACGATGTGACGGGTATTGCATAGTTTCGTGTGTACATTGGTGACTACTTTGTTTTTTTATATGTCGTGACAAATATTTCAGAGTGGACCAGGGACGTTTTTCCCACCCTTTCTATGGTCATGATGGATATTGCACATTTTGGAATGTTTGGAAGTGACTACTCTTATCATTATAGGTCGTGACGAGTATTTCAGAGTGGACTAGGGACGTTTTTTCCATCCTTTCTATGGTCATGACATGTATTGCACATTTTGGGTGTTTGAAAGTGACTATTTTTATCATTGTAGGTCGTGACGTATATCCTATCAATGTCTTCTATGACATAGTTATAGATTGGAGGTTTTTCTGTTTTGTGATGGATATTGGTAGCTTAATATCCTTTCTTTTATTCTTGTTTAAAATGTCATTAGATCTTTGTACTTGATGAGGTTTAAAGTTCATGGATTCTTATTTTATTCTTACTTATTTTTTTGATGTTTTCTCTAGCAATGGTGCTCTTTGGCTTACCATTAGCCGTTCTCAATCGTGACTTCAAGGAAGTTCTTGTCACGGCTAAGCCATGGCACTGTTTAGTAGACGTTTGTGCGTTCGGACCTTGGAAGCATGGGAGACACTAAGGTAAACACCTACGTGATCTCTATGGGATGGAACTAACGGTTTTGTCTCTTGGTCGTCTGTCCAAGGCAGAACCGAGACTGCACAATATTAACTCCCGGCGGATGAACGCAAAGATGCTGACCAGTCCTTTCAAGAGACAAAGGAAGGAGTTTTGAAGAAAATTGAAAGTGTGGACAAAGGCGGTGGAGACATTGTGGGCGAACGTGGAGACCAAGGCCTTCGACGATATGTAGTGGCTAAACTAGTACTTGTCGTTTTGATGAAGAAGAAGAAGTACTCTACGCACCTTGGAGCAAAGAATGAAAGACTTGGGGAGTTGGATGCGATAATGGTTGATGCGCTTCCGCGCAATCTTGATTTTTTCGCGGTTATTATGAAGTTGGAGTGTACCTGTAGTACAGACCCGGTGAATATTGTTTGCTTGATTTCGTTGAATCAATCCGATTCCGCCGATGTTCTTCAAATATTTGAAGTGATGTGAATCCTGCGCTTAGTTTTCGTTTAACCTACGCCTTCATTTCGACACTCATCTTAGGTTGATAAACAATTTTTCTCCCAAAGTTAGACTCTAGATTAGTAGCCCCCGGGAACTAGAGCTCCATCCTCTTGTATGTGATCGATGTGATAATATGCAACTTTGGCAAAATCCGGATATAATTGTAATTGCTTAACCGAGAACTCGGCAATGCATCGTCGTTTATGGGATTTAGAAAAACGTGGATCATTCCTATGATCTTCCGGGCCATATGCACATTCATACTATACATGCTCAATAAATGACAAAATATACAACCTCTTATTGTGTTCCCCTTTTTATTGTTCTTTTACATTCCAACCAACTGATGAGCCATCCTCACAAGTCTGACCTTGAATAAAATCTTCCACCCTATCATAAGAAAGATACGCATGCACAATTGCACTTGCATTACTCCATCATGTTCCCCTTTTTTTTGTTCTCACATTTCAACCAACTGATGAACTATCCTCACAAGTCTGACTTTGTACGAAATCTTCCACCATGTCATAAGAAATGTATGCATGTACAATTGCACTTCCATTTACCCATCCTTTCCTACTTCCATGATTCCATGTGGTATCAAGGAATGAAAAAGGTTTCGGAGGAGGATTTTTAACGTTAAGACTATCTTGTGACTTTGGCATGTTGCACTGTATACAAAAACATTGAAATGGTAGAATCTCAATTAAATGTAATATTCAAAATTATAGTAGGAAAACAAGCTCAAATAGTTCAATACAAATATTGTTTAGTTTTAATGCAATGGAAATAAATAGAATTTACAGTTGATCTCAATGTAAGAATAAACAACTTTGAGAGTGAGGTGCGAGATATATGGAGAAAAATACCTAAACAAAAAAAAAATGCAAATAATGTCTTAGAAACCTTTTACATTCCAAGCTCAATATCCATCGCCCGAAACAAATTTTAAAAAATGTCCTTGGCTTAAGTTGTTGTACATACGGAATACCTATCACCAAGAGAACAACTTAATGAAAACGTCCCTAGAGTGTTTTACCTCACAAACACAATACGTGTCATGGTTTGAAAATATATGAATAAATATTTGCAAATAAGTCACTATATCCATCAACATGTACATGGCATCAATGTTTGCATAAAGGTTTTGCCATTGAAATAAATTACATCAAATGGAAGGTATGAGTTGAATGTATATGTAATTTCTCTATTATAATTAGTGGTTGTAAGAATTAATGAATCAAGGCAGAAAATTTAAAATGTGACCACCAAGACTGTAAATTTAAAAAAAACACAAATTACCTCAAGTGATGAGCTCTGTGGCAATGGGTACTTAGAAACTCCCATGTATGAGGAACCACATACCCTAAACCCAATTATACAAAATATAGTACTGGAAATAAAAAACAAATAGGGCCACAATGTGAAGATGGTTTGTGAAGAGGAGAGAGCAAGGAGAAGACGCTTGCTACTTCAGATGGGCGATGGTAAGATCCACGTGGTAAGGGGCTACAAAGAAATAGCGGGGCAACCTAGATATGAGGCGGGTTCCGTACAAGCTGCAAGTGTCTGGAGTCAAGGGGAGGGGTGAGCGAGTACGGGGAATCGAGAGGAGATTAGGGGCTATGAGTCGGGCTTAGGCGCTGCCAACGTATTCAGGTCACGCCGTGGGGTTGGCGATCAATGAAGCCGCTGGCCATCTGTCGGTGATAAACTCCCTAATAGAATATACGCGACGACCTACAAAGAATAAAAGTAGTCACCACCTAATCAGTCAAAAATATGTAATACTCGTCACCACCATGCAAAGAATGGGAAAAACGTCCCTAGTCTACTCTGAAATATCTGTCACAATATATAAAAAAACAAAGTAGTCACCAATGTATACACAAAACTATGTGATACCCATCACATTGTGAAAAACATGGGAAAAACGTCATTGGACTCCATTAAAATACCCGTCACCATCATAAGAACCCAAAATATGTCACGCAGTACTTCTACCTCAACAAAGCAAACTTAAACCACCTCATCCCCTTCCATTAAAATACTTGTCACCTTCACAAGAACCCAAAAAACGTCACACCCTCTCCTATTGCATTACCCAAAACAAATCCTACACCCAAAAAATAGTCACTCACAATTCTTGTTGCAATAAAATCATGCAATTTTGAGTGACTAATCATGCAAAAAATCCTAATTTCAAATTACAAAAACGTGTCAAAATGCATAGTTTTGGTGGAAAAAAAACAAAAGAGAAAGTTAAGTATTACCTGATAGACAATGATGGATGTTATGCACGTGCAAATGAGCCACATCTTGCGATCTTGAGCACATGAGGCATCAACATTGTCTGCAAGTTTATGTGTGTTGTTTGTACACATACGCGGTCATAGGGGGCGAGATGGATCCCATGGGCATAGGCGCCAATCAACCGTGCAATGCTAGGAAGGGCTGTGATGTTGGGAGGAGGGCGAGCTTCGGGGGTTCGGGTATGTGCCGGCTGGGTAGGGTCAGGGTCCGTGAGGGGCGAGTACGGGGAAGCATAGATAGGCGGGGTACGTCTACCGTGCAGGGATCGCGGCTGCGCGCTGGGCTTGCTCTAGCCTGGGAGGATGATGTAGGAGCCCACGGCTGACTAGCCTCTCTTCGTTGAACTCTCTCAATGAGAGGGTTAGCATGCTCTGGACAAATACCATGGGCATCTGACATATAAGGGTTAAACCTCTGCCACTTGACATATCCTCTACGAAGTTATTGCCTTTACTAAAATATTACCTCTCCGAAGTTTTTACACCTACTAAGAATTTACCATCCCATCCATCAATGCCATACTTAGTTACAAGGTATATGATGGATGAATGTAGTTCTAAGTTATGATAATTAGCAAAAGGAGGACAAATGTGAGTGACACATCATTAGGGGTAGTCACAGTGCGTGGGAGTGGAGAGAGTCTCTCCACGGAGAACTTCTCCCAGCTGGTTCCCCGGGACCAATGGGGAGAGTTCTTCACTCCCCGCAACTGTGACGACCCATACAAACATGCTTGTGAAGAAAGGTAAAACAAAAGTGAGTTTTCCAAGGTGACAATAGTGGAGACAAAAGTGGGGATGGTGAATTCTGAAGAGATAGGTGAAACTTAGAGCTGGAATGTGAAAATTTTTGCACGCGAAACTCTCTCCAAGGCTTCTCTTCACCTTCGGAGCAAGAGAGACGACTGTGCGAACCATTCACAGGAGAAGAATATTCGCTTCCGGGGGCGTCAGAGAAAGCCAATCTCATCCAGCCACGTTCGCAGCAGGTGGAGAGTCTCATTCTCACGCACTGTGACTACCCCTATTACCTCTCTTCTTTGGTATCTTGATCTTAGTGTTAAGGTGGTGTCAAAGCATTACCACCCACCTTTATATTACTGTAGAGTTCAATATTTCCTCGACGGTGTAGTAAAGATGGGTGGTGACATGCTGACATACTTATGTCCTTTTAGTTTGAAGATATCTCATTATTAGGCTACGTTGTTAAAAATAGAAATAGATTTTAATTTCTTTGTAAATATTTGGAAATTTAGGAAGTTGAAGTGGACCTTACTCAAGAAAGATTCAAACATTATGCAATTTATGGTGTGATTTAAAAGCAAGTTAAAACATTCTATAATTAGTAACAAGGTCGTCTTCCATTTCTGACAGAATTGATTCCTCCATGAACCTTGAATACGTGCCTATATATACGGATAACGTCGGGAACCGTACATACCAACACGTATTTCACTGTATATAATACGGGAAATGTATTATATATTAGCAAGACTTACACCTTCGGATTGAAGATTCTTCAACTAGGGTCTTCCATTTGGAGATCATTTCAATATCTCAACCTTATCATGTTCAAATACAACATTGTACATGTAGAATACTATGGCCACCAGTACCACCTTCTGACGTTTAAGGGTTAATATTCACTTGCATGACTTTCATGATTTTCAGAGATCAAATACTACCGTTAAAAAGCGTGAATATCAAAGCCAATACTAATGTAGGAATCAGGTTGCTGGGAAATAATTTAGGCATACTGGTCTAATACATCCTCTACTACAAAGAAAGCCCTACCATGTACACATGCAAGTCAACCATTCTGCAAAGAAGACCACTTGCTTGTAATGAAAATCAGACTATTTCGTAGTTGCCAAACACCTGAAGAAAAACTTAAGGAATGAGCTGCAACTTGTAGAGACCTCTCCTCATCAAAAGAGGAGGGGTTGGGATCCCACACTTCTTCTTTTTCTTCCTTATGAGGTTGTAGGTATGATGCATCATGTTTACCTTATTTTACCTGCGATGGTGGCATGGCGAGATTCCTGCAGCACGCTGCGAGCCGTCTCCACGGCGCTTTGGCCGCTCACGAAGTGGTGGCGGCACACGGGCATGTAGACGTCGGCGCCGCCGATCACCTCGGTCTGGGTGTCCACCGTCTTGCGGAACGTGAAGAGCGCGGGTTGCTTGCAGATCTCGCACCGCGCGTGCAGCTTCGTCACGGAGTCGGCCAGTGGGATGAGGTCCAGCGCGGCCCCAAATCTGCGCCTGCAACAGGGAGTGGAACATAGGACAGTGTTATCTAGGGTTTAGGGTTTAGCAATGTCATTACCCTATTATCCTGCCACTCAACTCACAGCAACAGTACTCAACTTGCATGGCCCAGCACATTATCCTATTCAGGTTTAGTGCGATTTACTGTGACTTTGATCTTCATCATAATTGTGATCATCTACTGATGAACACTTCATATCATGAATAGTGCGCCTCACACTTTGTTCTGATTTCTGGAAACAGAGGATTCCAAACTACTCATGGAAACAGATGGATTGTTTGTAAAGTCACCCAAAGTTTCAATATGAAATCCCCGATATTCCCTCTTCTGATTTATTGTACTATTATACGGTGGACTTATCCTTCAATTCAGTCATGGAACAGCTTGGTGGTTTCTAAACTCAAGTAGAAGTTGAGCCATATCTAAGAGTAGTTTGCACGAGATATCATAATGAACCGTAGTCGCCTTTCTCTACATTGAGGTATATTTATGGAGAACTATTTAGGGGTGACTTGATTCAATTCAAACAATGGAAAAAAGATGGGATACCTTGTTGGAACTTTGAGTGACTTTTATAAAAAAACTTCCCCATGACGTACCTTAGAAAGTCACCATCAAGCCCAGCGACAACCACTGTTTTATTGTCGAGATCGGCAGCACTTTGACAAAACTCTAGCAGGTCGTCAAAAAACTGCGCTTCGTCGATTCCAATTACGTCTATCTGCGGGAAAAATATGAAAAAATGAAAAAAAATACTCCAACAGTCGGTACACAAGGCAAAGAGCTCTATTTGAAGATGCAAGGGATTAAAAAGCTGTAGTAATTTATAAAGTGAGGCGAAGATACCAAGAGTTTTGACCTATAAAGTCCATCAAGCTCTTCCACATCTAAGTAGTAATGTTATGAACCAAAAGACCGATATCTTATATCAATGAAAATGAGGTACGCTTAAAAACCTGGCTATATGCTTCTTCTCCGACATGTTCCCTGAAAGCGGCGAGGCTTGGAACGGCCACGCACGGCATTTGCACCCCGTCGTGGGAGACCACCGCCGAAACAGCATATCTGTTGTCTTTATCCGACTTCACCAAGCTCACTCTCCTGCAACCAAAGCCCCAAAACGACCTCAATACATCAAGGCCATCAAACTACATCAACCAAAACAGAAAAAAAACACGAGGTAACCAAGGCATCTAGGGTTTTCATGAGCCAAGAGAAGACCTTGTGTACGGTGCCACGATGCTAAAAACATTAATACATTGCTGAACCAAGCGTAAACAACAGAACGCAAACCATAAACTTCAAATGACATCCAAAAAAACCCCTAAAATCTAAGAAATGACAACCAAAAACCAAAAAAACTCAGAACCCAGAAAGCGACTCCGATCAAGTGATGAGACATCCTGGATCTGAACTTTACCAGAACAGAAACAAAAACACTTGCGTTAGGGAGAGAACTAGGGTTTCCATGAGGCAAGAGCAGACATTCACGACCTCGAGCTCACATACCTGCCAGCGTCGGCTTCCTCCTGGATGCGCTTCAAGAGGGCGGTGGTCTTGCCGGCGAACATCGGCCCGACGATGACGTGGATGCCGCCCGCATTCTCGTGCACGAAGTCATGCTGCGACCCCCGCGCCCTGGCGCACGCCATCACCTGCCGCAACTGGGAGGACCTGGGAATGAACCCCACGACTCCCGGCGCTGCCCTCCTTGTGCATGCGGCGGCGAGGCGAGCCGGAGAGGGTGGTGCGATGATGCGAGGCGCCAGCGCTCGCCAGGAGAGCGCGGCCATCAAGGGGAGGCGCTGGTCCAGGATTAGCAAGCCAGGGTGCATCGCATCCACAATCTCTCCTACCTACGACGATCACTCTCTCAGCGCGCGGCATCCGCTGCGACCCAGTCCATCGCGAGAATACTGTACTCGAGGCGATCTGCACACGCTACCTTAAACCCTAAACCTACCTTAAACCCTAAACCCTCCTTAAACCCTCAACCCTGGCTCCTGAGACGACGCTTAAACCCTGGCTCCTCCTCAAACCCTGTAGTTCACTTTTGCTTCTTGTATGTTTGTTGTAAACCTTGGCTATCACTGTTGTTGCTATGTTTTGGATAACGAGCTTGGATAATGTGAACTACCGTAGCAGTGTGTTTCTATGCTAGTGTGAATTCCAGGTTGATTTTTTTTTGTTTTTTTTGTTTTTTTGTTATAGTTTTAGTTTTAGTTTTTGGCACACCAAGTTGCTACATTGGTAACTTCCGGAGGTCCTATCAAGTGAGAAGATTTTGCAGCCAAGAATTGAACCCGCAATCTCATGGGTATCTCACACTATCATCTAGGTAGTTTGGGGTCAAACTCTAGGTTTTAGGGTTCGCTACAAACAAATAGTAACTTTTGTTTGATGGGAAAAATACAAGTTTAAAGAGATCCCTTGTACGGTAGTACCCAAAGTTCCCCATAAGTTGACGAGTGGTTCCCCATACCTTTCCCAAGCCAAGTCACCATGGTGCATGTGGTCCCAGTCACTAACATAAGACCCTAAGATTCCTTTACTTTCAAGGAAAACTCTACTTGTACTCAATTAAAACCCCAGATGTTCGCATCGCACGGTTCCTTTCTCCTCCTTTCCTTTGCTTCCACACAAACGAAGCGAATCCTTCAAATCTCTCACTACTCCTCAAATTCCCTCACAACTTCTCAACTTCCTCACTTCAATCATCATCAAAGATTGTAGATTGGTAAAGAGACCACTTTTTCTTTTTGCAATGTGTTGGTTTCCATCTCACTTGGGTTTCTTGGATTGTTAGAGAATTTTGACAGTCGTTGCTTCTTTTGCTGGTATGTGTTGGTTTTCGAAGTGGTGGAATTGTGGCAGTGATGTGATTAGGGTTTATGGGTTTGAAGGATCTGCTCTCATCTTTGAATGCATTAAGCTTTTTGTAAAGATAGTTCAGGATTCTTCATTCAGTTGGCGAGTTGGGTTTTTTTCATGATTAGGTTGGATTTCTATTGTTTTCATGGTGCCAAAATTTGAGGATTTGGGTGAAATCATCACCAAAGATAGCACTTCCTAGCTTAGAACTTTTCACCCTTTCTCAGTTTCGGGAGTTGAGTTGTTTTCATAATTAGGTAGATTAATATTTATGTTGATAATGTCATTCTTTCAATTGGGAAGACGAGAATTAGGTTGAATTCATCCTGAAAAGATAGCACTCTCTCGCTCAAGATTCTTCACTTTTTTTCAGTTGGAGAGTTGGAATTTTCCATGATTAGGTGGAGCTACATATTCATGTTGGTAACGTCATGTATTGTCCATGTTTGAGGGTGTGTTTGGATGTGAGTTAGGTCAAGAATTTGGGATTTGACATTTGGTTGGGTTTCTGCAGGGTTTAAGATGGTGATATAGGAGGTGGAGTTTTTGTAAGGGTTGAGCTAGGGTTTCAGAGATGGAGAATTTCACCGTGGCGATGATGACGGTGATGGCCGCCCTGCACTCCAAGTTAGGGTTGGGAGGGGAACACCCAGTGGAGTTTGGGTCCCTGTGGTGGTGGATCTATGGCGGCATCTCCATGTTCCTGGTGTGCTTTGCAGGCATCATGTCAGGGCTAACCCTGGGTCTCATGTCACTTAACCCCATGGACTTGGAGGTGTTACAAAGAAGTGGCACTCCACAAGAGAGAAAACAAGCAGGTAAAGGAGTGGCGAAGATACCATGAGTTTAGACCTCCTTCTTCCAAATTCAGCCTTAAATAACTCTAGATTTCTTTAACCAGCTGAGTTTTTTGGGCCACTGATGATTCTGGTGTGATTTTGCATTTATCAGCTGCCATCACTCCGGTTGTGACCAAGCAACACCAGCTCTTGGTCACTCTGCTTCTTTGCAATGCCGTTGCTATGGAGGTATGCAATCTTAAACCTTGGAAAGGAGAGGAAACAGTATCGCTCTGGTTGAAAATTTCAATAAAGCAATTTTTTGCTGGAATCTTTCCCTTTAGGTTGTGACAACGGCGACGATTTTTGGTTTTCTATCTCACAATGGTGCAGGCCCTTCCAATATTTCTAGACAAGATGTTCAACGAGTGGGTGGCCGTGATACTGTCAGTTACATTTGTGCTTGCATTTGGGGAGGTAAACTTCTCTCACTAACCCTTAAAAGTCAGTCGGGAACCGTACATACAGGACCGTATTTTACTCTATATAATACAGAAAATGTATTAAAGTTTAGCAAGACTTACACCTTTGGATTGATGAATCTTCAACTAACATCTTTCATTTGGGAGTCATTTCAATATCTGAACCTTATCATGTTCAAATACGACACCGGACATGTAGAATACGGTGGCCACCAGCGGCACCTTCTGACGTTTAAGGGCTAAACCACGCACATCTCCATATCATAAATTCTCAAGCCATCTTCTAGTTTTAGGAATTTAACCTATGAGAGTAATCTATTTGAGTTTTTGTTGTATTTTATTTTATTGTGTTTATTTTTTCTTTCAGGTTATTCCTCAAGCCATCTGCTCTCGGTATGGGCTTGCAGTGGGCGCCAATATGGTCTGGTTGGTCGACATAATGATGGTCCTCTGCTGGCCTCTTGCATATCCTATTGGCCGGGTCAGTATTATTAATTAAGTTTTTCCCCCTTAATTTCATATTGTATTGATTTCTTATCTTCTGCTTACTCATGAGAGTACTCGTGGTCATCCTACAGCTGTTGGATTTCCTTCTCGGACATGATGATTCAGCGTTGTTCAGGCGTGCACAGCTCAAGGCACTTGTGTCAATTCATGGATTAGATGTAAGGGTCTTAACATTTTATAATTCTGTATTGGTAGCTTCACATATTAGGATTTAATCTAATGTTCAGACTTGTGTGTATGGATGCAAGGCTGGAGGGTACCTAACCCTGGACGAGACAACAATCATTGCTGGAGCTTTAGACTTGACTGAGAAGGTACTGTATGAAATTTTCACATATGCTGAGTGGGTCTTTTTTTTCCTTATGTTTTTTCTTATGTTTTTCTTATGTTTTTTCTTGTATTGGTGCAGACTGCGTTAGAAGCCATGACTCCAATTGAGTCGGCATTCTCGTTGGACGTGGAATCCAAGTTAGATTGGTGAGGACTCTCCAAATGTGGGCTTACTTGTAAAGTCATCCAAAGTTTGAATAAGATACCCCTCTTTTGATTTCTAGTACTCCTATGTTGGTCACTAAGAAAGAGAGGTCAAGTTATACACATAAATGCCAGTCGCCTTTTTAACCGATTGTAGTCATTTAGAGCTACGTAGGGCTGATTTTCATTTTTCGAAAAGGTTTAAAAGGGGTTAAAACTCTCAAGGTTTTTTTGCCCCACTTTACAATTAACTCCAATTTGGCTGCAAATGCAGGGAGGTTCTGGGAAAAATCATGGCAAAAGGGCATAGTCGTGTACCTGTTTACTCTGGCAGTCCTCGGAACATAGTTGGCTTGTTGCTGGTGAGTTGTGAAAACATCTCCTAATTTCTACAATTTCAATTTCATGTTTATTTTTCCAGGAGTCTGTAGAATTAAAGGAGTGCTTGGTTTGCAGGTGAAGAATTTGCTGACTGTTCGTGCTGAGGATAACACTTCTGTCAGTGCTGTTTCCATTCGAAGAATACCCAAGTAAGGATGCATACCCTTTGATGAATGTACATCTTTCTATCGGTGGTTTTCTCTAGAATAACACCTGGGGCTTACTTACTTTTCGATTCTATTGATCACTGATCAGAGCAGATCTGATTAGTCAGCATCTGGAGTTCAACATTTTGCATTAAATAACGTGTTTTAAAAGATTCTAACGCTCTTTCCGGACCTTCAAACCAGGGTGCCAGAGGACATGCCTCTGTACGACATTCTGAACGAGTTCCAAAAGGGAGGCAGCCACATGGCGGCGGTGGTGGCGATTCATCCGTGGAAGAGGAAGTTCACCAGACGCACCAGCCAGAGGGAGAACAGGAATGCGAAGGAGTACCGGGCCCTGGGTGTCGACCTTGAGAAAGGTGCACCAGATAATGAGCGAGGAGAAGCCAGTGGGAATGCTGCTGCTGAGTGTGAGCAAGTGAAGCATGAGGAGGTGGAGAAAGGGGATGTGATTGGTATTATCACCATGGAGGATGTCATGGAAGAGCTCTTGCAGGTACCTACATCACTTCATCTCTTTCCGGGATGTTGGAGGTTATGGTCAGATTCAACCGAGAAATTAATTTCAAGGGAATGATGGTCTTTCATTCATCAAGGATTTAACTTGCAACATGTAGCACTCAAAAAGAAAGCTAGAGTCCTATTAAAAAAAAAGGTATTTCATGTTTTAGATAGTTCTGAAACTTCTAACATTCTTTGCAAGAATTTTAGAATCGGAACAGTGTGTCGGGTATTTTGGTCATGAATCTGCTCAGAAAGTGAATGCTTTATGCGGCCAGGGCGTGGATTTCAGCCACTCTGATTTAGGTAGCTTGCTTGGGCGTCTTTTGCATCAAGTATTGCATCGTTGTTGTGCACTAGATTTTGGTACTTGATCAGCAAAATTTGAAGTATTCAGCTAAAATTGTGAGATACCTCGATGATATCTATATTACAACTGAACAGTATTTGAGATGCTTAGACCCTACCTAGATGATATTCATGTAATAACCAGGTGGATTGGTGGTTAAAACTGGTTACAAAATATAGGATTACTACTCCCTGTTCCTGATTGTGGTAATCTTGTTTTTTTTTATTCTCAGGAGGAGATTGTTGACGAGACAGACGAGTACATAGACGTCCATAGAAAGTGAGCTTACCAACTCCCATTTCCATTTAGGAAAATTCTCCGGGGTTGGAACGGAGGTTATGGATTGTCATTATCTACCTCACCAGCCTCGTTGTAGGTGTAAGGGCTCTTTTCTATCAATGCTTTAGAGGTTGAGATATGGCCCAAAGAAATGACGTTGTTTTATTGTTTGTTCTTCAGGATTAAAGTTGTTGCAGCAGCAGCACAACTGAGCAAGAGCGCTTCCCTTAGTCGCCGGGCCTCAGTTCCTAGTATTGTAAGTTCAATCACCGTAATCCCAATGTTTTTTTGAATTTTACCTTTTCCGGAGAGGGTGGAAAAACGTTTTCTATCAATACCTGCTATCATTGAATTGGAAAAATAGAAAACTAAATAATTATTTGGTTAAAAGTACCAAAATAGTTTTGTACCAAAATTTCTAATTAGTGTGCATTTACTTTCTATTAACTCAAGGTTGTATAATGCTACCCAAATGAGTTTTTTTTTACCTCAAGCATATGCCGAGTGTCTGCAACATGATTACTGCTTTTCATAAACACTTTCAATAGCATGCTAGAGCTTTAGGTGAATATAGAAGAAAGCCACACTAGTCAGAATTCCAGCGTAGCACTTTTAAGAATTTGAACTATCTTTGCACATTTTGAACCTTGACATGATGTTTCACAATTTTAATTGGGATTTTTCGTTGGGATGCACAGCAGATAGGCCTGTCAAAGCAAGCCCAGGAGGCAGTACAAAAGGGCAGAATAGGAGCCATACAAACCCAGATTGGAGACCACCATCACAAGAGGAAGGTGGAGAAGGGCCATTATTTGAGTGAGCCTCTACTGGGTTGCAGTCCCAAGTCACTACTGTAGTTTCAAGTCAGTGATTGTTATTTCAAATGCACTTCAAGGTTCAGATTTTTTAGATTAATTCTGCACTGAGATTTTTCAATGGTCAAGTTTGGATTCCACTGCCATCCAATGAGGGCTAGTGACACAGATGAATGGAAGCTTAAGTGTGGAGAGTACGGTGTGGTTTCTTTCGAAAAGCAAATCCGTAGAGAAGGTGCAAGTTGATATTGAAAATTCAATTGTTTTTGGACATAGGTTCAGTGGTGGAATGAATAGACAATTGGAATGAGTGTACTTGTGTTTTTTTGGAGATTGAATTTCTTAATTGAGTCCGTGGTATGGAGCTTATGTTGCTTATGAGTTATTATATTTGAGGAAGGAATGGAGGTTCTTTTCTTTTAATTTTGACACAAATGTTGTGTGATTGAGTTCTCTATTTCTGGGCAATGTCTACGCGTTGTGAGAAATGGATGGGTTGAGGCGGGGTTACAGTTAGTACCTTGAAGTTGAGGTTCAGGGTCAGGTCCAAGGGATGCATTGAGGATGCTCCTACTCAGATGAGTAGTTAGAAAAGTAATTATGGATTAAGAGAGACACTTTATTCATCGCAATTATTAGTACATGAATCTCTGCAAAGCGAGCTGGATAGGTAGGCTCTAAAAAGTTATTAACCGATCAGTGTATGTACGAGTCGAATCCCGCTACAAAAATCCGAAGCTCAAATCCCTCGGTCTAGATGAAAATTGCATCAATCACTATATAATGCTGAAACAGAGACAGTCATCACCACCAGAGCAAAATTAAGAAGAAGGTATTCACTTCTCCAGCAGCGGCTCTTTGAGGTCCTGCGACAGACGCCGAATATCCACCTTGTAGACGTCCTGGTCGGGCTCCAGAATGTGCGCCAGAATGGAACGCTTGCGGCGCCGCTCCAAGCCTTGGCCCCACACCACCAGGTAAAACCCGGCCACTGTCAACAAACCGCCCAAAACACTGCACCACAACAACACATCAGAACATGTCCATACCATAAAATCTCGGTTCCATGTGTGCCTAATTTTTTATTTATTTTTATTTTTAAAAAATAAAATCCGAGTGATACTGGTCTGACACCACAAGTGAACTGTGGCACCCGGGTTGTAAAAAGCATAAAACACAATGCTGTAAAATCTGTGAAGTATGTGAAAGTTTCGAGGACTTGTAACGTGAATTTGATGGAACGAGGAGTCGATCCAGATGATAACTGTGCAATACTCGGTGATACTCGTGTGACATGAGATGACTGAGGTTGTGAGAGATATAATGGCTTACATTCCCATGTAGAGCGTGTCCTTGAGGAGCAGCACTGAGAGCACGGCCACCATGAGCATCTGCAGCGGCACGTACAGCGACACGATGAAGGGACCGCCCTTCTGCACGCACCACGACTGCAGCAGCAAGTTGAGCGTCGACGCAATCAACGCCTGGAAAGAACACACCAAAACACCAGCGCACCGATCAGAAAACAATCGCAGCAGAAAACTTTGCAGAAAAAAGTCACTACCGTATGAACTGATTGACCTACCGCATACAAGACTCCGACGATCTGTGCCATGGACGTGAGCCGGAACTCAGCGAAGTGGAGCTTCCCGGCGCTGATGACACCCAGGATCCCAACCTGGATGAACCCGAAGAAGTACGTCCCGGCAGTCATGCTCAGAAGCGCCGGGTACATGCGCATCACCGGAGCCTGCAAAAAAGCCATGTTCCAAGTTAGAGAACACTCTAGAAAAAGATCTTGACGTGAGGAATGTGACAAGTTGTTACCTGGGAGGTGAGGTAGACGGCCCAGGAGACGCAGTTCATAAAGAGGAAGAAGAGGCCGAGGTAGTACTTGTTGACGCTGAATTGCACGATGGTGTGGTGTAGGAACGGGGCCAGATGAGCGAAGGGTTGCATGTTGAGACCGGCGCCCGGCGCGTCGCTGCCGCCGCCGCCGAAGAGCGCAATGCCCTTGTAGACGGACATGGTCACAGCGCCGGTGATGCAGATCGCCGTGCCCACCACCTTGGCTATCCCTTCCCGCCTCCGCAGGTTCACCTCCTCAAACCTGGAGAGAATCCATAGCAATCAGTCGCTGAGTGCGCAAGAAGTAAGAGACGAGGGTGAATCGATGCGTACCCGAGAGTGGCGGCGAGGATGAAGGTGCAGACAGGGATCAGGTTCTGGGACACGGCCGCCATGATAGGCGACGTGAGTTGCAGACCTGCGAGAAATAATTGTTGAGAACCCACTACTCTGGAATCACCACCAAATTGAAAAACTCCGGGTCAGGACATCTGTGATCCAGGCTCTCTCTCTCTCTCTCGATCCTCCCTGCATTGGTCTAACAACAGCACTGTGTCTACGTCTATGAACACATGCAGGATAGAAAAGATCTCATCTCTCGTTACCAGTGCAGTCCTTACCCTGTCAGTGCGAGCAAGTTGAGGCCGCCGAGGATCCTAAGGCTCATCGCTGGTCGAACACCTCTGCAGAAACCGGAACAGGACATATCAGTCAGCAAACTCGGTTCGAAAGGGAGGAGATTGTAAGAGTGATGGTGGTTTGCTTACTTTTCGACGTAGTAGGCGATGGGGCCGAGGATAGCGAAGGCGATCATGTTGCGGTACATGGAGAGCAGGAATTGGTTCAGACCCGCGTCGAGCGCGACGCGCGAGAACATCTGCAGCCCGGCGTACCCAAGCTGCACGAGCACGAGCGCGGCGTGCACCACGCGGATGCTGTGCGTCTTCGCCGGCACCATGCTCGTCGGGATCAACGGCGCTGCACCGCCCGTCGTGTCCTTCCACTCCGTCACCACCCCGACGTCGCTGCATATATCTCCTTCCGCCTCCATCTCGCAACCACTCGCAATGCAAACCAACTCCTCACAACAACAACAACACCAGGTCACCACCCCACCTACCAAACCGCAACGTCTCTCCCACCTCGACTGAATACTCTCGACGCGTCGTAAGTCGGCGCGCACCGAAGAAGAACAAAACTAGAACCCGGTGCTAGACGAATCGCAAAGACTCTCCCAAGCCATGCACGTCTACAACGTTGTCTTGCCTTGACTGCAGCAGCTGGTGCTTTCACAAGATCAACCACCAGTCGAACTCGTCGAGACGAGCACACGCAGCTAGTAAACCGGAAAAAGAAGAGTTGGCCACGACGAGTTGCCTGCAAAAGAAGCACCACAAATGTCAGACTGCAAGCATGCAAATCCACCTCAAAAGTCAGCTGCAAGTCACCTAAACGAAGCAAACTCCAAGCAGCTCACCGCAGAACAAGGCGAGATGGCCACCGCTCTCCCTCTCTCTCTCGCCTCTCAATCTAGAAGCTCCGCTAATTCTTGCACTCCTGCTTGCTTCACGTGCTGCTATATACTCTCTTTCTTACCCTGCAGTGCTTTTCTTCAGCAGTAACAACAGAGGGATTACTCACTTGCCTCTAACACCATCACCAGGTTGAAGCACCCGACCATGGTCTTCAATAATCAATGAGTTATGGTAAGCAGGATGTGGAGCTCAATTAGGAAGCGCTTCAGAATGGGAACTGTATCTACGGCAACTGTTGAATTTTATTAAAAAAATGAATTAAGTTTTGGCACTATTGTTGATTTCCGGGGTGTGAAATACAGGTTGTAAGTAGATTTCGGTTTGGGATTAAGGAGGGGTGATTAGTGATGTGATCCAGGATTGTAGCGGACTGAATTACCGCGCAATGAGCACATGCAACTCGCTCCGAAGAGGATATCCCAAGTGCCAGTGTTGATTACGGTAAGTGTAATAAACTATTGGGGCGGCCACCTATATGTTATTGTCCTTTTGCTTGTTTCTGTGACTTGAGTTTGACCGCGTTAGTATGGAGATAAGGTTCCTGCAGGTCACAGCCACCTCAGTTCAAGGCACATCTTGATTAGTTTCAGAGAATTGGTTTTGGGCTCCACGTCAGCTGCCACCTAGGCTACACAAAGGTGGCAATATGAAGGAATTAGTCCTTTAACCCTTTAAGGCTGATGAGCTTTTTTAGCCTACAAGAATCTACTAGTGTTATGTAGATGTAAAATAATATCTAAGCACGTTTCATTACAACCTACATTCATGGAAATCATTGTCGTTCGCCGATGCTTGCACCGATTTCCGTGACCATTGTCTCTTTAGATGCCCATCTTCCTCCTCATCTTTTTCATACTTCAAGTCTATCATAGAGGTGGCCTATAGCAATTGCTATTGAGGGCCGCTTCACACCAAGCCGAGTCGAGAGTTTGTCCGTCAAAATTTCTACCCAAACTATGGCGAGAGTCCAAACTTTTGGATTAAAAAGAACCATTAAAATATATATATTGAAGCCTTTGGGCAGTTGTGGTGTAAAGCCCCACAGCCCAAGTCCAAAGTCCACACCCCATATCATTACGCCAAAAAAATCAGCCCAAAATAATCAGCCTCTTTCATCTAACGGTCCAGATCTTGTTAGATTTTGATTATTTTATTAAAATAATTGACGGACTCTCAAAGGAAGTTTCGGTCGACTAAAAACGGCGACCCAAGTATTGCTCGAGAGTCTGTCGCCTTGGCACCAAAACTCTCCAAAAGTACTACCATGTAAGCACATTGGAAGACGGCAGCCTTTGGCCTTTGGTGTGAAGGCCGAGAGGCTGGACTTTGGCCATTCAAGCAGTCTCATTGGTGGAAACCGACGGACTCTCGACTCGGGCGTTAGGTGTGAAGCGGCCCTGAGATTATTGTGTCATAACGACTCAAAATGGGTCATTGGGCCTTAAAGGGTTAATGATGGGGAAGCCCAAAAGTGGTCGATTTGGGTCACAAAGTTATAGGTCTTGTCGTTAAAGGGTAAAAAGGACTCTATGGTTTTCGTGAACGGTGAGAATTGGTAATTACACCAAACATTTAATATAGTGTGGATTCATAATTTTTGTGGATCACCCACACTAGTTTTCATCAAACACATGCATGTCAAAATTTGATTGGCTATTCATTTTCAAGCAAGTGTGTGCTAGGTGCTGATTGGATGCAAATTTACAATTAGTGTGGAAACTTGAACTATTATGGTCTAGACTATATTCAGTGTTTGGTGTAGTTATAGATTGTTAAGAGCAACGTCAGGCTGCCAGCAGCTCTCAGGATACCACCCTCAATGGGGAGTTTTCTGATTGCGGGCGTCACCCGCCCATTTTTTAAATCCCCACCATTGGCCACACCCTCCAAATTTTTCTATTGGCACCCTTCAAACATTCCAGTGCACACCAAAAAGGGACTCCTATTCAGTGCACACGAACCTACCCTTGTTCATCCCTGAATAGCAAGTGTGTGTTAGTATGCATAGAAAATCACGTCTATGTGCTAAAAAAAGCATGACTTTTTAGCAGCATGTGGGCAAGTAGCGAAAGCGTTTTGTCTGGATGCACCACAGCTCACATCCGAGGCCGGAAGCTTCAAGGTAACTACCGGCGTAGCTCTAAACATAAACTGAAACTTGACGAGTTTCTAGATGCTACTTCAATGATATATATTTAGTAAATAGATGGCCTTGTGTGCAAAACCGGTCAATTTCTGGGGAAAAATATAGAATTTTGGAATCATGTAAAATAATTTGCCAAAGTACTGGTTATCTTGAAAAATTCCTGTTTGGTGCCATGGTTGTTTCCTGAATGAATAATTATTTTCAAATTATTTTTAATTATTTTTTTCTTTTTGACACAAGCAAAGACAATTATTTTCATTTGATAAAAGGGGCGCATGAGTCAGGAGCATGATACCTTAAGGTGGCAGGATCAGGATCCAGATGTGATGTCAACGGTCAAGGCTGAAATTGAGGGCTGGGATGGCTTTTTTTCTTAATTAATGTACATGAACATTACGAGTGGGTGGCCCAGATTGAACCCTATTCTAAACCATTCGTAAATCTCTCGTTCACTGGAGCTGGGAATTCACTTCCTGTACCGCCACCTGCTATTCATGCCCTTCTTATGGCTCCTGAATACAAGGTTAGCCACACTTTCTAAGGGCCCTTGGATGCACGGTGGGCCCATCTCTCATGTTTCTTTTCTTACCATAAGAAGGGGCCATTGAATATGTTGATGAAAATGTTCACCCTTTGATGCCTAAGTGGACCACAAGGCCCTTGGAGCATCTACGAGCATGAAATAATAGAGCATCTCCACCGGTTCTCCAACATCGGCTCTCCAACGTGAATGTCGACGTGAATGTCGACGTGAATATAGAAGTGAAAATCGAACGTGGTCAAAACCTACAGCAAATGTAGTGAAAAACAGGCGAGAGGGACGAATGAAATACTAGCGGGGAGGACCTCTGCGGTTGTTATCTCAGTGGTAGCTAATTTCCGCGAGAAGGGCTGGAGGCACTCTTGGTGGCAAGGCTAGCGAGGTTGGACGAGCTTTGGAACTTTCCAGTACCCCAAACCCACTCCTCCACCGGTGTTGCAAACCAGTGGAGATGCTCTTATGCACAACATCATTTACACAACATATACACTTCATCGCGATCCCACTTCATGAAATTCATTGTAGTTTGTCAATGTCTACATCAGTTAGATTTTAGGAAGTTACCTTGGAAAGCTATTGGGAAGACAGAAGACCGCGACAACAACATCCAATCATGAGAAAAGTTACAACACCCACATCACCAAAGTCAACCCTCCTAGGACCTTGTAGGGCTAAAAGGGTTAAAATCTCATAGCTAAACTTCTAGTTTTTGTAGTGCAACTCTTAACCAAGTGACCAACATCCACTACTCTAATCTTACATCAACTACTAGCTCCCTCTATACAAGCATGTGATACAACAATGATTTCATCATACCAAGTAACTTGGGTCATAACGGATCTTCTCTCTTTACAACAACAACACTTGATGTAATACTTATTATCCACCCTTTCCATTGTAACAGCCGCTCAATATAACATCCTTTATATATAAGAGACAATACAAATGAGATTGTTGTAAAGGGAGCAGAATGTACCTCACATAGAAGAATTAGTCTAATGAACGATCATGGGGTAGAAGTGAAAAAGAAGACTTGGTAAGAAGAAGAAGAAGAATGAATGAATAACAATAACTATATGAATAACAATAATAACTAAATATAATTCATAGGTGAGACCCATATGAAAACATTAAAATTGAATACAGGTGGGGCTGGCAGACCAGGGAGGTCCGAAGGAGGAATTTTGGGAGCCGCGGCGCCAAGGAAACTGTTGGTACAGAATGTGACATTCACCCCCATGCTCGGGGGCAAAAATAAAATAAAAAAAGATTTTCTGGAGGGTGCTTTATGCCAAATCTGTCCTAACAGTACCTTTTGCCCCACCCCACCTTCCGCACCCCAATAGATCCGACCCTGTCAGTCTGCACTTGATGCTCCCCTAGACCCCTCCCAGAAACCATTTTTTATTTTTGTTTTCTTGTTTGGCACAATAAAAACCGAATTTTAAATTACAGGTCCAAATACCATTCAAGTACAGTAGGTAACTTTGCCATTTCCCCCAATGGATTTTAACTTTTTATGTTTTAATTTTGTGTTATTTTAAATCTTTCTTCTTTTTTTCTTCATTCTTCTATTTGTTATTTTAATATTTTGTATGCTTTTTTTTTTGTTGGTGCACTGTTGATGGTTTGATGAGATGCCAGGTTCTGACTCACAACAATCATGTGGGGCTGTGAGTTGTTGATGTAGCTGAAACCGCATCTTTGCATGAGTTGGCTCTTGCCCCTTGTCCTAAATCCGCCTATTGCACATGCCATATCCGTTGCCGAACCCTCATGTCTCAAAACCTTCACTCCTCGTTGATGCATGTTACAAAATCTTGCCTGTGAGAGTTTGTAAGTTTTTATTTCATTCGTTGTTTGTTAAAAAATTTGAAAATTTTATGCCTTCTTTTTGGATATAATATCACATTATGCATTATTTTGCCACATGTAATATTTTCAAATATGTCCCACCTTATTTATATCACACTTTTCATTGAAAGTGAGGTGTGTGATATCATCAAGGTTACGGTAGACTCTAGTGGCAATTATCCTCAGCAAGCCCAGACACAAAAGCTAGGGGCCCTGTTGATTGTGGCACAAACCCGAGAGGTGGAGAATTTATAGCCAGTTGTGTGATCTGAGAAGCATCTTTTCATGAAAACATGGACATTTCCATATGCCAGGATTGAAAATGAGAAAAATGGTTGGTTCACAAGGATGGAATAAAATCTAGCAAATCTTTAGCATCATCCACCATCCAATGGGGGTTATAAGTGTGACATAGTCATGTAAACATTTTTTCTTTTGCCGTAAGTTTCTCACTCAGCTCCCATGTGGAGAAAGCTATTGCGCAAGTGATAACTTCTGCATCAACAACATGAGCTGTTGACTTTCAACTTCAAACACTTCCTTCGAAGAATTCCCTTCAAAAAGTCTGCATTGCCCATACATGCTAATTTAACATTAGTGTTGGTTGAGTAAGTGAGACCCCTGAAACTTCATGTGGAGTTTACCAATGAAGCTTCATGTGGAGTACTGTATACCCTACTATTCAAGTGGAGAACGTTACCGTATGGTTCGGTCTAATTTAACCCCTAAGGTACCAAGGCAGTTTTACACCAAAAACACTTCAAAATTAATGGATTCTACTGCAATGAATAAAGAAGGTAACAAAAACTTTTATTTTTAGTTCTGACCGTAGGATCTCAATAAAGGCTTATTAAGTAATACATGTACAAAATTTCATAAACTTTGACCGCACGGATTGAAAGATTATAGTGTTTGAAGTCAAGCAAATGGTTCATTTTCTTCCCTGCGTTTAGTGGATCAGCAGACTTTGACTTCACTTGGTGTCAAAAAATTTCACTACACAAGGTCCAAATCTATTACCATCTTGTTAAGCATGATGCTAGCTCCTTACACACCAATTTTTAGAGGTAGAGAGAGGGTGTAGCATATTCAAAACAAGTGTGCAAGGAGTGGAGGCTCGAAATTTGTTAATTCACACTTTCATTTTTTTTGAACTTAATATGTTTTTGATTGATAATCCGAATGGTTAATAAGAAGGTTTACATTACATATTGTTGTGGAAAAAATAAAAAGTGAAAAATATGAAGATATCTAGGTTTTATTTGGAAAACAAGAAGTTTTTTTGGTACCTTGCCCGACAATGAGTGACAATGTGTGAAAATGTTTGACTTGGGTTGGTATGCTATTTTTCACTAAAGACAAGAACTTTTTTTTGACAACATGAAGGGAAATAATATTACTTGCAAGTACTGAAAATCTCACTTTCAATAGAGTGTCCTATCAAAAGTTTTTGGAGGTGCCCGAGGTGCCCGCCCTCCCCATTTAAAATTCAAAACCCTATAACTTTTTCATCAAATGTCCAATTTAGGAAAAAATTGTTTTCCGACTAAGGTCTTGGTAATGCCCTTCTATGGTAAGAATTTCAAAGATGAATGTTTGAAATTGACAGCATAGGAACCTAACCGAATTTTCAAAAAGCCCGTTTTGGACACTTGGTCCTTTAGGGGTTAAACACCCTTGTACAAACCATTTTTTTTTAAACACTGGCTTGGACACAATGGGTATCACCAAGGTATTACACGAGTATTGCATATGTATTACAAGGGTATCACCTTAGACATTTTCATTTTTTTTCCAAATAATTTGGACACCCTCCAATTTGAATTAATTATGTACGAATCCGACCAATGCATAAGTTAGTCCCATGAAATAAATGTGACTCGCTTGACATGTTACAACTCATGGATGGAGAGAGGGCCAGCGTTGGAGCCACGCTAGCACAGGCACATGACAGCGATCACTATTCAGGACATTGAGCCAGCTTTTAATTGGCACTAGTCATGAATGTGGCTGCTGAGCAAGCACAAGCTATCTCCACCCATGGTTTACAACTGGGCGTATTGGAAGAGGGCATGTGGCCGTGATGAGCTAGTTCATGTCGCAACAAATCAAACTGGAGAACCTCTAAAATTGCCTTCTTACTGGTGGGTTACAAGGTACATGGAGAACAAATCTACAATGCACAATCACTGTTATGGGGACAAAAGCATAATCACAGTTTTGGAGATAAAAGCATGCCGTGGCCAGCATAAATAGTTGTACTAGAGAAGCTTTTTTAGGAAATCAGCTACGAAATATACATGATTCTCATAAAATAGCAAGAACACAATCACAAGAGTGTTTAGTTGCAACAAGCATAAAGCGCAAAGTTTTCAATGAGAATATGAACTAGAAAAACACATAATAATTCAAATGTGCAATGAGCCTGTACAATTCTTTATGCTCAAACTGGTTTATATTGCATATCAACTATAGAAAACGAGACTACAGATTACAAATCACCTTTACAACCCAATGATTCAACTCAGAAGCACTCACAAATACTTACATCATGTGTAGCCACCTCTTGATTGGTAGACATCAAGAATTCTTTGAGGCATATAGAGTATCAACTTCCTAACAACATCAAGCTCTAAAATGTACCAAATTTTTAATGGAGCAATTTCGAACCGAGCATTAGAAATTTGATTGGAGTAAAGTTGTGTGAAAGCTCACCTTGGGATTCTGGAAACCCGAAAAGGAACACTTATGTACGAAAGTGACCACAGCGTAGGGTATAATGTTTGAACTACTGACAAAAGATAGAATAAAAAAATGGGAGTAATGTAGAGAATAGTGTTGCAATATGTTTGTGTGGGTGCATGCAACTGACAGGACGTGGGGGTAGGTGCATGCACCTGGGCAGGTCGAATGGAGACTCGACACAGAGAGCTTTGACAGCTCACAATGGGACAAGAGAGCAGAGATGTTTTATTCTCACTTGTCAGAATGTGCACTCAAAAGGATACTACAGTACTGTAGAAGTAGATGGCCATCACTCGGCTCTCCAGAGCCTGACTCGGTGTCTAGTATGGCATGCACACTTTTGAAGGTCACTGTAGACCCAGGGCTTGATACTTACGTAACAATAAAAAAAAAAAAAAAAAGAGTAAAACAAAGGGATGATAGATGCAGAGTGGCAGGGAAGCGGAAACTAGAGCGTGAATTTACCGGATCCCACCTGCTGCTGCGAATGTCTAGGAATTAGACGGCACTTTTCTTGGCGCCGCGCCCATCCTCCCCACTTTTCCCAGACCACTCAAGCAGCACCTCTGCACCACTGCACTCCTGACACGCACACCCACACACACAACCCCACTGCACTTGTTTACATTTTCTCATCAACTGGTCCGAACCAGGCTGAAAAGCATCTCGCTCCCACTACTCTACAGAGTGTCATGCTTTTCATGAGCACCTCTGTACTGTATCATCTCATTGTTGACTGTAATGAGGAATCTTGTTTTGAAGAGGTCATACATATCTTGTGGTCACTGGAGTTTACGTTAAAAAATTCCCTTCTATTAATAAATGAATACATCATTTTCTGCATGGGCGAGTGAGGTCAAGTATCCTGAGAATGAGATCAGCACTTTCACGTGTTCACTGGACCTAAAGTTCCGAATAATCTTGTCTGCTGTAGCGAGTATGTTTTAGAGGCCACTTATAATCGACCTTTACAGACACAGATGGTGATTCGTTCGTCAAGTATGTTAGTTGTTGTAAATAATCACACTGACCCTCTGCACTAGCAGATCTTTCCCCATGTCTCTGCACATGAAGATCTACATCTGAAGTAGCCCAATAATTTGGTTGTTTGAGCCATTGGAGGAGGGGCTGGGGTAAAACCTGGCCCTATTTTATTTTTGGATGTGACCCTATTCACAACAAAATGAGTCCTCTGAAGCCAAATCGGGGCTCCAGGTCCTAAATTTGTCCCCAAAAATTCTAAAAAAACGCATGTGGACCCCCTCAAATGAGAGGGCTAGAAAAATGAGAGGACGAGCGCTCACCTTCCCGAAATGGCTCGAGCAACCACAATATTGAGATCCGTTCCATTGCCCCCGCCTTCCAAACATGATGGAGTTCCAGCTTCCAAGGGGAAACCTGGATCTAGTTTAGTCATATATAGCTAAGGAACGAATGTCCAAAACTTGTCAGTGATTCCAGTATAAAAAGACTACTGTCAGTAATTCCATTATGGAAACAGTGTCTGCAATTCCATCCCTGAAGGCGCACCACACAGAAGTGGTGGTACCAAAGTCTCCAAAAAAAAGGGAAAAAGAGAACAGAAGATGGACTTGGTTCTGCTTTTCCTTTGATGAAATGACGCTTATTGTGTTTCCCAGATCTATGCCGAGAATTTCATTTTCTCTGTTTTTTTTAATATAATTGGCACAAATTAAACTGAGAATTATTTGCAAAAGGAAAGGACCACATAGAGAAAACACCTTGGAATTCGGCCACTAGACAGACCCACTAGTAAATTCCTCTAGCTCAAGTCACATGGTAAGCTCTTCTACTACACACAGCCTCAAATCAACACCAATCGATGTCGAAATGGGTGAAGACTTCAGTCATGTTGTTGCAACATCAATATCAATTGCATTTTCTCTACCTTTGCCAATCAATCAACTTTGAGTTTTGCCCTTCTCTTCCCCCCTCCAAAAAAAAAAAAGACCTTGTTTTTCTGTTTTTGATGAAATTTGAGATGCTAGGTTATCCCCTATATTAAAAAAAATTCCCAAGTGGGCCTTTGCAAATTTGAGGCATGTACCCATGGTTGCAATTTGTACAAAGATTCAAATAGACAAGAGCTATACCCCTTCCATACTTCAAAAAATTGGTGTATAAGAAACTAATATCATGCTTGACATGATGGTAATGAATTTAGACCTCATGTAGTGCAAAAATTTGACACCAAATGAAGTCAAAGTCTGCTGATCCACTCAATGCAGGGAAGAAAATGAGTTGTTTTCTCTACTTCAAACACTATAATCTTTCAATTCGTGCGGTCGGAGTTTATGAAATTTTGTAAGTATGTTACTTAATGAGTCTTCATTCATATCCTGTAGTTAAAATTAGAAATAAAAGTCTTAATTTCCTTCCTTACTAACTGTACTAGAATCAACAGTCTTGAAGTGTTTTTTGTGTGAAGTTGTCAAAGAAATTTAGGGGTTGAGAATGATACCCAACTCATCTATGCCATTTGCTTCAAAAATGTGAAAACTATTGGTGTGTGATTTTTGGGCACATAGCAATCTTTTTGTAAGAATGCAATCAAAATATTAATAGTACATTTAGATGAAATATTCCATCTAACAAGCTTGAAATATTCCACCTAAAAATTTGACACTTGTTACTGTTATTTTTTAATTATATTTTTTGGGGGGCTCACCTACTATCTTTGTCAAGGACGATGGGATTTTGTATAGATTCCAAATATCCTCCTTTACCATCCCACTTTGAAGGGCGTGATGGCAATATGCCCGGAGGCAATTGGTGCTACGATTTTGTCTTGACGTGCAGAATCATGAGTCATGCTTATCAGTCGCTGAGACATGAGCCAAAGGGATCTCTTTAACCTCTAAAGGCCCAAGGCTTTTTCACTCCAAAAACACCTCAAAATTTCTTGTTCTAGTGCAATGAGTAATGAGGTAATCAAAACCTTATATTTCTACATCTAACCGTAGGATCTATATGAAGACTTATTTGTTAACGTCCTCACAAAATTTCATAAACTATGAACACATAGATTGAAAGATTATAGTGTTTGAAGTAGAGAAATCCATTCCCTACTTTGAGTGGATCAACAGAGTGGATCAATAGATTTTGACTACACTTGGTGTCAAATTTTTGCACTAGGCAAGGTTTGAAAACATTACCATCATGTTAATCATGATGTTATTTCCTAGTACACCAAGTTTTAGAGGTAGAGAAGAGGTGTAGCGTATTCAACAAATATGTAAGGAGTGGAGGCTCAAAAATTGCTAATTCGCAATTTGTTTTTTTGTGAACTTAATATGTTTTAGAATGATAATCCAAATGGTCAATAAGAAGGTTTACAACACATCTTGTAGTAGAAAAAATAAAATGTAAGAAATATGAAGATCTCTAAGTTTTATAGGGAAAAGAAGAAGTTTTTTGGGTACCTTGCCCGACAAAGTGTGAAAATGTGCAAAAATGTTTGACTTAGATTATTGTGCTATTTTCCACTTAAGACAAGGTATATTTTTTGACAATATGAAAGGGAATAATATTAATTTGCTAGTATTGAGAATCTCACATTCAATAGATTGTCCTAGCAAAAGTTTTTGGAATTGCCTGACGTGCCCGGTCTCCCCATTTGAAATTCAAAACCCTGTAACTTTTTCATGAAATATTGG
This sequence comes from Bryoerythrophyllum caledonicum, assembly GCA_963971425.1. Taxonomy (NCBI): domain Eukaryota; kingdom Viridiplantae; phylum Streptophyta; class Bryopsida; order Pottiales; family Pottiaceae; genus Bryoerythrophyllum; species Bryoerythrophyllum caledonicum. The sequence goes on from OZ020523.1 coordinate 1,128,288, forward strand.
ATTTAGGAAAAAAAATTGGACTCACACGAAGCTTTTAGCAATGACCATCTATAGTAGAAATTTCAAAAAAGAATGTTTTGAATTGACACCATAGGATCTTGCCCAAACCTTGAAGAGGCCCCAAAGGGGATTCTTGGGCCTTTAGGAGTTAAACCATATAGACGGATGGTAAGGGAAGGAGGGTGTGGACAAAACATGGCCCCTATTTTTATGTTGGTAGGGGGCCCTATTTAAACCAATGTGGATTCTACCAGGATAATCTGGGGCCGCATGCCTCAAATTTGGCAAAAAACATTCCAAATAAAACTCATAGACCCCGGAAATTCAAAAAAGCCAAAAAAAGAGGCCTACCCCTAGCCTACCCTCTATGACATCCATCTACATGAAATAAAGAGATCCGAGCCAAACACAAGAGTGCAAGTCATTTAAAGTTGCAAACATGCTCCTATTTAATAACTAAATAAAACTGAAATAAATAAAACCAGAAATGATATTTTATGATAAAAACGACTAGATATATTCAATAATCTTCATGTTATAATTTTTTTAATTTGAGGTGTGAGTAGATAAATTGATCTTTGAGAGGAGTGGGGGGTCCACAAAGATAGTGTGCAAAGAGGACATAAATACTGCATGGGCCGTATGGCGACGTGCCAGAATTGTGGAGGATGACAACTGTTGATTGGGATATTGTTCATAAATAATTGTGATATTTGTTACTTGGGCAAATGCTGCACCAACTTCAAGCTGTCCACATGCTTAGGAATTGGCAACCTTCCTCGTGTTGTGCAATCTACAGTGGTGTCCAAGCGGCCTAAATCCTTTCACCCAAAATTTGAACTTTTAAAAAATATAGCCAAGGTAAAAACCCACTATAACCGACAAGTTAATCAGTTTGCATATATGGAGTGTACAAATATTTATACATTTATTTTTCCAGTGACAGCCAATAGAATTACAATTTCAACCCAAGCAATCTCATATTTTCTCAATGAAGGGTAAATTAGTTCCCTTTTCTTGTGTTGGGTATGAATTTTCCATGGGGGTTATCTTATGAAGCGATAAATAGTGTAAAACTGAGTTATTTGTGGAAACACCCTTCTCACTTATATTCACTATCAATTCTTAGCTTTGGGCAAGGGGGCCACTAAATTCCAATTCAACCCATGACAAGTAACACATATTCTAAGATGTTGCATAGGCGAGTGAGGTAAAGTATCCTAAGAATGGAATTAGCGCACTTCATGTGTTCATTGGACCTAAGTTCTAGTTCAAGGTCTAGGTGGTTTTCAAGCTTTTAAACTCTGTATCAATTTGGCAACTCTAAGATTAAATTAGAGAAATTGCTCATTGTGCTTCATTTCTAACTTTCATCTTTATGCATTGTTCCATTTAACCCTTTAAGGCCGATGAGCATCTTTAGCCTACAATAATCTACGAGTGTTCTAGATCGTGTAGAACAACATCTATGCATGAAGTACATTTTATCGCAATCCCACTTCACAAAAATCATCGTAGCTCATCGATGCTTGCACCGATTTTCATGGCGTTGGTCCCAATAGATGCCCATCTTTGTCCACCTCTATATCATAATGTAAAATTTCCATAGAGGTGTCTTGTAACCTTTCCTATTAAGATTATCATGCCGGAAGAACCAAGAAATGGACATTAGGCCTTTTAGGATGAATATACAATGTGATTTCAGACATCTTTGAACTTAACCTCTAAAGGATGGTGACATTTTCACACCATAAACACTTCAAAAATGTTGATTCTAGTGCAATGAATAAAGAAGGAAACAAAACCTTATATTTATCCTTTTCACCATAGGATCTCCATTAAAACTTACTAAGTAACATACCCACAAAATTTCATATATTTTGACCGCATGGATTGAAAGATTATAGTGTTTGAAGTTAAGAAAATGGTTCATTTTTGTCCCTGCGTTGAACGGATCAACAAACTTTGACTTCACTTAGTATCAAATTTCTGCACTACATAAGGTCTAAATCTTTTACCATTGTGTTAAGCATGATGTTAGTACCCTATACACCAATTTTTAGAGGTAGGGAAGGGGTGTAGCATATTTAAAACAAGTGCGCAAGGAGTGGAGGTTCAAAAATCGTCAATTCACAATTTATTTTTTTGAGAACTCAATATGCTTTAGAATGATAATCCAAATGGTCAATAAGAAGGTTACACCACATATTGTGGTAGAAAGAATAAAAAGTTAAAAATGAAGATATCTAGGTTTCATGTAGAAAAGATGAAGTTTTTTCCCCACTTGCGCGAAATGTGGAAAACATTTGACTTGAGTTTAAATTATTTTTTACACTAAAGTCAAGAATTTTTTTTTGGACGATTTCGAAGAAGGTAATATTCTCTATTTGCATGGAAAATCTCAATGTTAATAGAGACTTCTAGCAAAATCTTGGAGCCGCCGAGAGTCCACATTTCTAACTTTGAGTGGTACAAACTTTCAAACCATGAATCCAAAAATTCTAGCAAAATTTTGGAGCTGCCCAGAGTCTACATTTCTAACTTTGAGTGGTACTACCTTTCAAACCATGAATCCAAATAGATAAATAAATAAATCTCGACGCTTTTGTCAGAGAGAACCTGGTATCAAATTTTCAAAAAGTCAATAAAAGATTTTTGTTTTAAATTTTAAGAGCCGGAAATCAAATAGTGCCCTTAAAGAACAGTTGGTCCTTTAGGGGTTTAGGGCTACTGCTACACCATGAATGTAACAGAAGTTTTCCTCAATATTTTCTTGCAGCACATTCTAACCAGTCCTCTTAACGACTTCGCGCTTCGATCTAGTAGACATCTTCAATACAGAGACCAGACGTGGTGTGTATTGCAAGAATGTGCAAAATTGATAAGAAACGGTGTAGTTTTTGAGTATGTCTCAGAGGGTGCGCAATGCGACACAGACCTACATTGTTCTTAAATTGGACATAGTGAAAATCCATTTTTTCCTAAAAAAACGGTCCCTCCCCCTTCTACCGAGCCCACAAAATAACATACAGTGTCTAGCAAAACTGAGTCAAGTTCTAGTAATTCGAAATTCAATTACCAATGTAGGAAAACTGGCAATAGATTTGCACAAATCATAAATTGTACAAGATAGCAATTTCAGTGGGCTACAATTTGATGCAAAAGAAAGTTCTTCTCACATTCATATGTACAAGAAAATTACATTCGAAGGAAACTGTGTCTCTTGACTCAATTTTGCATGCCATTGAGGACTCATGAGCCAAGACATGTGTTTTGCATGCCACAAATGCATTGAGGATGTATGAGCTCAAATTGGCTTGGGCATGTTAAACTACAATGTTGCAATACTCCATGCACAATGTTAGTATACTTTTATTACTCAACATGGTGTACTTGAAGGAGCTTTCTGCAAGCGCTCGTACAGACCTTGATAACTCTATTTTGGTGAAGTTGCAAGCTCGTAGATCCACAAGGGATGTAGCAAGTGAGTTGCAGGTGTCTCAAAGTCATGTTGCAAGACTTAGAAGGAAGAGATTGTCTGATATTCCTACTAGTAGTGGTGGTAGACCACAAGTATTAACAAATGCTCTAAAGAGAGCATGCATTAGAGCTGTCACATCAGGAGGATTTGAAACTGCGACATATGCTACCCAGCATGTACGTGAGGAATGCCAAGTTACTGTAAGTGTTGATACGGTGAGAAGGGTCTTACGTGCAGGAGGACTGAGATCAAAAGTGAAGCAGAAGAAATCGAAATTGAACCAGAGACACATCAAGGATCGACTTGAATTTGCTAGGCGCCATGAACATTGGACCATTCATGATTGGGAGCACATCATCTTCTCTGATGAGACAAAGGTAAATCGATTTTGCTCCGATGGTTGCAATTGGTGTTGGATTCGCAATGAACGGTCTTCTCATTTAAAAGAAGTGAAACAAACCGTAAAGTTTGGTGGTGGTTCTGCCATGTTGTGGGGTTGTATGACATTTCAAGGCCCAGGCATGTTTTGTAGAATTGAAGGAAGAATGGATCAACATCAGTACAAAGAAATTTTGCAAAGAGATTTAATGTACACGGTGATGGCATATGATCTTCATCCTTCGAATTTGATCCCAAACATACAGCAAAAAGTGTTCGCCAATGGCTAAAATCACAAAACTTTGATGTTCTTAAGTGGCCTGCACAATCTCCTGACCTAAATCCAATTGAACATCTTTGGGTAAGGCTAAAACGTCATCTTAACCAGTATGAAAGTGCTCCATAGAGTTGTCAGAACGTATTGAAGAGTGTTGGGTTTCTATAAAACCAGAGTGTAGGAGGTTCTACGAAAGCATGCCACAACGAATCCAAGTTGTTTTAGCTGCCAAAGGCAAGTGGACAAAATATTAAGTGATATTTTTGGTTGATGATGCAAAACTGAGTCAAGTGACACAGTTTCCTTCGAATGTAATTTTCTTGTACATATGAATGTAAGAACTTTCTTTTACATCAAATTGTAGCCCACTGAAATTGCTATCTTGTTCAATTTATGATTTGAGCAAATCTATTGCCAGTTTTCCTACATTGGTAATTGAATTTCGAATTACCAGAACTTGACTCAGTTTTGCTAGACACTGTATATCCACAATTATCATGACGAGTAAGGTACAAACTACTTTGCATTTCATAGGTTGAGTGATAGGACGCATGGAACACAAAAAATTTCATAAAGTGAGGATGTAACAATCGAACTACGTTCTTAGACCTCAAGCGCATATGAAAACAGGCGTCGTTTCGCAAAAACATCACAGAATGCACATGATCCGCAAAAACTAACGTGACAATAGCAGACATCAAAATTGGATCCTTTTACCAAGGCATTAAATTCTAAAATGGTCCGAAGAATAGAGTTACAGGCCAGGACATCACAGCGAAATGTTCAACTTGGAGTAAACGTGAAGCTGTGAGTCGGCACCGCCGCTAACAATGCTATCATCTTTCCACCAGTCCGCACTTAAAACCTGAGACGAAACGGCACACAGATTTAGAAACGCAATGCTAAAGAACCTATTTCAAGATGAGCACAATTGGCCTGATACATCAAGAGAATTCAAGACTGGAGCAAGCCCTTACTTTGTCTTTGTGATGATCTAAAGTGATTAGAGGAATGGTTGCTCTTGTGTCCCAGAGCTTCACAGTCCCGTCATACGAAGCTGTCAAGATGTGGACATTTGATTTTGGATGCCTGCAGGTGTAGAAAGAAATTTAGAGCCTGAGGCAACATGTTCTAAACCAGAACATAAAAACTGGTAAATATATATTATACAATCACTGAAGATAAGTGAGGTTTCGCTTACCACTTGCATGCGGATATCCAGGCCGTGTGTGACGACAGTTGAAATACCGGTGCCACGGTTCCTGACCGTGCAAAGAAAACCCTTGGTGAGAATGCCGGAATACCACGTAAGAGATACATAATAATGCATGGTAATTTCGCCTAAACAGCAAACTCAACAGTTGGTTTTTCCACTCGCTATTAATCACCTATCAAATTTCTACTCGGATCACGAAATACCTGGTAGTCGAGGATCCCATATTCTCAACAGATGGTCTGACCCTCCAGCTGCCAGTAAAGCGTTGCCTTCGCCTCCAACACTCAAGCAGTGTAACGCTTTGCTACAAGTCTGCAAAAGATACAACGTTCATCAACACAGCCCTGAAACCGACACTCTTAACAACGAATTTACGTGCATGCGAACAGATGGTACATAGAGAACTGAAATGGGGTAGTAACACAATTGTATAACGTTTGTGTACCAGAGTCTGGGTGTTAACAGCTGTCTCTGTATCCCACGATCTCAACGAATGATCCCAAGAAGCAGAGTAAATGGTGTCCCGCTCGGACCAATCTAGAGCTCCGACAACCTGGGTGTGCCCCTGAAGGGTTGCTCGGGCCTCCAGCTGCAGGAACAAGAAAATGAATAAACAGGTCATTAACAGATGAAAACGGAGTTGTTAAACAAGACACTGATATTGTACTATCCAAGAGGTTCCCAGCACACCTGACCCCGGAGAGATGGAAATTAAATTTTACCTGCGTCTCCGAAGAATTAACAGCTCCGGTGTCCAATCGCCTCTTTTTACCAGCTATGTCTTCGTCACCGCCGTTTTCTCTTAAGTTCCACAGCTTTATGGATGTATCCCATGATCCTGAACACACCTGACAGAAATAATGTCAGGCTTAGTCCGAACCAAGAGTCAGAATTAGTTAGAATACACAATTCGAATGCAGAAAGAATCCCATTTCTTCGTGATCAAGTACCTCATTGCCTGAGGGACTAGCTGCGACAGATTGGACTGAGGATGTATGTCCTTTAAGTCGCTTCAAAGGTTTCAAAGATGCTGTTGACGAAGTTGCTTCGTTCAAGGCAACCTGCAAACATTAACCCTGGTATCATTCAGAAGGTACCCAATAATAGTTCCACGATTCACTACACTAGCAACCATTTATGGAATGGGACAAACAAAGTCAGAAAATTCGCTATCAGAAGCGACTCCTAGCAACAATCGTACACAATGACAGGCATGTGGAACCCATATGGAACTCAAGGTCAAACTGAAATCAACCCCGAGCAACGATGGGTACAACAGGAAATACACAGAGAATGCATAACTAATACAGTCATGCATCCGAAGAGCACAACCAGACATTAATATGCCAGGGTTGTAACGGTCCTCGCCATATAATCAAAAACTACGTTTCTGAGGACGACGTTGACCTGACATAACCCTGGAACCTACAGAATTCAGCTATAGACGTAAGCAGGGAATACATCAGTGTAGAACCCATATGGAACTCAGGGTCAAACAGAAATCAAACTCGAGCAACGATGGGTACAACCAGAAATGCGCAAAAAATACATGACCAAAACAGCCACATATTCGACGAGCATTACCAGACGTCAATGTGCCAGGGTTGTAACGGTCTTTGCCATGAAACCAAAAACTAATTTCAGAAGGCGACATTGACCTGACATAACCCTGGAACTTAAGCCTATATCGGTTCTATACAAGGAATGGAATATGGAGCCCATATGGAACTCAAGGTCAAACGGAAATCAACCTCGAGCAACGATGGGCACAACTGAGAATACGCAGTAAATACATGACCAGAACAGTCACACATTCGAAGAGCATTATCAGACGTCAATGTGCCAGAGTTGTAACGGTCTTTGCCAAAAAAATCAGAAACAAGTTCCTGAAGACGACATTGACCTGACATAACCCTGGAATCAAATGATACCATTATGAATGTGTAAGCACAATCGTCATCAAAACCAACCTGCCAGAACCGAAGCGTATGATCTTTCGACGCCGTAACCATCTGCAGCTGCTTAGCGTTTGATCCTGTTACAAGACAAGTGATGTTAGAACTAGAACGAAACAAAACATCGAAGGAAAAGATGTACAAAACTAGTACAAAACATCAAGGAAGCAGGATGTACAAAAAGAGGGACCCTGAGAGACACGTGTATCAACCTGGAGCGGGAATCGGGGCAAGCGACGTTATTACATCCGAGTGCCCTTTCAATAGGAAAACACATTCTCCTGAGGCATTCCAAATCCTGTACAAACAATGCAAATTAACACATCAATAACAAACAAAAAAATCAGCTCCTTCCTAGCTCATGATTCAAGTACGGCCGAAACATATGCAACCACAGCAGTGGTGTAAAGGGGATCATCACCTTCCATGATTGTCATAAGATCCAGTTGCGATGAACCTGAAAGTTGACAAGACGTAAAGAATCAGTCTTACTACGAAGGATATGAGCGATTCAAAACAATAGACAAACATACTCACGTGGCATTGTAACCACTAACAGCGCTGACCCACTCGTCATGCGCACGAGGTTGTTGCGGCTCAGGCGGTCGCACAACAGGGACATACTCGATCGTCAATGTCGATTCCTACAAAGAGGAACAGGCAAAACCAAAAAGTGTTAGATATCTAGTTCATATTCAAACGAGAGCATCCTCAAGAATACAGAGACAGCTTACAGCTGTAATTCCTTTCGTGAGAAGGAACTGCTCCACGGACGTCCTAAGAAGCTCCCCGTCGATCAGAAAGTCAAACGGTTGCGGCTTCTCTGCAATAGCAACACATCCAATCAGCACTCTACATCAATCCCATGACCAGAGCACAGACAGATATAAACAAGATGGAGGTTGTGGACAGTGATCCCTTTAATCCCAGGCTCTGGGATTTAAGAGACACAGAATCCTCCTACGGTTTGCTGGAAGATCAGAATGTACCAATAGCCTCTAAACTAACAACGCCTAATGCAAAGAGAGTGCAAAAATTAAACATTCATCCCCGGAGCTAGGGCTTAGGATTTCCGCAACCAGGCATATCCCAGGGTTTAGGGTTTAAGAAAAAAAGTGCGAATCCAACGGGTCACGTTTTTCAATGAAAAACACAGAATAACACAGAATAACACTACTACGGTTAAAGAAAACCTAAAGATCACAGAGACAAAGCTTACAGCGGTAATACCTTTCGTGCAATGAACAAACCAAACGTCCAAACCCCGGAGCTAGGGTTTAGGTAGTCAGCAACCAAGAATAGATATCCCAGGGTTTAAGGTTTAAGAAGAAAAACGAATCCAACAGTCCACGTTTTTCAATGAAAAACACGAATGCCAGTACGACAGTTAAAAGAACCAAATACAAGAATCCCAGGGTTCATGTTTTTCTGGAAAACACGGATGCCGGGGTTTAGAGGAACAAGAATCCCAGAGCTTGCACTGACGATAACAGACATGAGGTTAGCAATGTACCAAGGCCGAGGAGAGTGTTGACGACTTCGGAGAGGCCATAGCGGCCGAGCTTGGCGGGGATGGCGAAGGCGGAGCTGACTACACGCAGGTGCGACGGCAGCTTGGTGACGAACTTGACCTGGATTTGGCGCTCCGCCGCCTGGTCGGAGTCCATGGCGATGGCCGCCACCAAATGAGGTGCGCGCGAAGCAATGCGAGAGAGATGGCTGAGAAATCAGTCTAGGGTTTAATATATGAGCTGTCTCTAGCGCTTAGGGTTTTAGGGAGCTCTTGATACCCGGTATGTCCGATTGATACACGCATCCGTCGTGTATCCAGGAATGAACCGTATAGAATTACAATACCGGGATGCTAAGAGCAGCTCCACCGCGGAGCCCCATCCCGGCAGACCTGCTCGGTTTGGGGGGTCCAGGTGGCATGGCCCCTCCACCCCGGGTCCGGGGTACTGTAGACATGCGAATATTTTGGCGGAATTTTTAAAAGCAACGGGATAATTGCATCAAATGGCGGCCTCCTCGATAATTTCACCAGGCGCGACTTCCAATAATGATCTTCCGGGTGGAGATGTGGCATTCCTCGGCCAGGCATGGGTGGTGGTCAGCAGGGTTTTAGGAATTTTTTCAGTTTTGCGGTGCGGCGATGCGCCGCCTGAGTCACTCCGGGCCCGGCGTCTGAATTTCTTTCGCGGCCATATTTCTCGGTTTTCAGGCCGCGCAGTGGAGATGCTCTAAGGGTCTGTTCGGAGGTTCATACATCCATGCAAACTCCCTATATCTAAGGAAACCGGATAAAATGAAATGATTTCACACTAGATAACCAAAAATAGTTCCATCCATTTAGAAGTAGTATAGGTTTACAATAATAGAAAATCGTGTTTGCGCACCAAGCCACTTTACAAATAGCTACAGCGCCAATTCATGCATACTTTCCATACTTTTGTTGTTATTGTAATGACTTGTAGATATTAACCCCTAAAGTCGAAAGCCCTCAAAACCCTCAAAAGCCCTCAAGAGGGTTGAAGTTTTTGAAATCTTATTGATTTTGGGCAGATTTTGAGAATAAATGAGCATATACCGCAATTTTGGGCAGATTTCAGCATGCCCTAACAGTGTTTTCAAACTTTGACTGTGAATATCTCCTAAAGTATGAGGAATTTTGAAGCATGAATAGTGTCATTTTAAAGGTATGGGAAAACTCTACAACCTTCTAAAATTGTAACTTCATACGATCTAAATTTAGTAACTTAGAGCCTGACCAGAGTCAGATCGACCACATTCTGGTCGATTTCGACTTTAGGGGTTAAAGGAACATATGTTCATTTTCAAAAGAATTGTGAAGTACCAAGCAATTGCACAAATATTTTCTACCTCCAAGCTACCTCCAAACTACATCTAGTCTACCTCCACAATCCTTATCATAATTTCATCTACCACGTAGGATGCCATGTCATTTATTTCCTTACCACTATTTGTAGTGCAAATGCATCAATTCCTACCTCCATCCCACCAACCTAAATAGCAATTTACACCTCCGTGTGCAAATAAACCTTGAGTATGGGAAATATAAGCAGCTAGACTCACCCCTCAAACCATCTCCACCAAAGTACGGGCCCTGGCTGATTACCCAGAATAGCATGCAATTGATAAAAAATCTATCCATTTGAAACGTGTCTGCGGAGAAACAATCCATCGGGCTGTTGTTGGCAATAGTGGACGACGTCAAAAGCTAGACATTTGTCGGGCTAACGCCAAAATACTCTGGGCCAACGAACTACTCACGTCGTACAACTTGTTAGGGCTTGATTTGCGACCTACGGGACCATAAGTTGCAATTTACTTCAGTAGTCGGGAATGCGATGTAGAACGGGATTGTGAACCTGGGAACCGGAACTGAGGGGTGTGGGAACATTTGTGGTGGCCTTGCAGTCCTCAGCACCATCTTGCAGTGTGACCTTTTGCCCCCAAACGTACTACCGTCCCCACTCTACCCAAGCGTCACCCGCCCTGGCGTGGCCGGATTCGCGTCTAGAGTCAAGATGCTCTCAGACTAGTACATTGACCCGTTGTCCCCAATAGGGCTACGGCAATCCTTATTCCTAGTTCAATGTTCGGAGGTTGTCAGGTTCGGCGCGTTGGAGTGTTTGTGGAGGTTGGTTTATGCGTTATAAACCAACTAGGAGGTTAAGCGGCCAAAGGAAGACCTAGATTCTAGCTTTAGTTGTTAATTAGAGTTAGCACTAGAGTCTTTTGACTTTTAGGGCATTGGTGGTGTCTTCTGACATCTCATTTGGGACTTGGAGTCCAAATGACCTCAACATGTAATTGGAGGAGACTCATCTTTCTCAAGTTGAGTCTCCCACGTGATGGAGTGAGAGAGTGCGTGCGTGCGTGCACTTCTTTAGCTTCATTGTTGTTACGCGATCATTTTTTAAGAATGGCATTGACTTGACTATGTGTAGTTTATGAGTATTTTCTACTTGTTTATTACTTGAGAAAGATGACTGCTTTGATATGAGTGTAGTCTCAGTGGATTTTTAACACTCAAAACCTTCAAAATCTTGAGTTTGAGGTGTTTTTGTGCAATGTTTTAGTGCTGAAATTGTTGTTGCAAAAGCTCAAACATACTTAGAAGAGAATGGATGAAAGTTTGGGATAAGGTTGGAAAGGAGTGGTAGAGGGCGGCCATATGTTAAGCAACATAGATGAAACCGCGTTGACTTTGGATATTCATCCATGGTTGGTCTGGATGAAGCAAGATCCACTTTGTGCGGACTGTCAACGTCGTTGGAGCTTGCTGGAGGCTGCGGAGGCTACACTTCAACGTCGGTCTTGGTGAGAAAATGTGCATGGGAGCGGAAGTTGAGTAAGTGAGAGCAAGGGAGGAGTCGCGGTAGCAATTTGTTTGTGGGCGGGGCTATTTTGGTGGCTAGATTTGTGCAGACTACTCTCGTTTTGTTTCTAGTGTGAAGTTCGGCGAGGCCGTGTAGCTCAAGGCTCAAGCGCAGATCTTCAGCGAGGGCGGACTTGACTACCTGAGCAACCCCAACCTTGTGCACGCGTAGAGCATCTTAGCTCTCTAGGCTTCCCAGATCATTTTGCAGGTGATTCGTGAAGGTTTTGGGAGTGCGCCTTCCTGCAACAGCCAGACACCCGATGTACTGTGCGAATTTCAGCACCGCGCACTCTCCATAAGGCATTGTTGCTAGCTCAAGTTTCTCGTAGGTCTCCGCGACGTTGATGACGGAAATGTCGTCATTGCGGCGCTTCCAGACGTAGCGCTCCAATCTGAAAGTTGCAGTTCTTGGTGTCCAGGTGCACATTGGCGGTTAGCATCAGCCTCACATCGCTCGTTTTGCAGGTTGGTTGGGTTTACGTTGTTGAGAGATGGTGCGGTGCCAATCAGCACTGTGCACGCAAATAGGTGGTACAGACACAGGAGGAGGTCTATACCCATACATGGTCGCTAGCTCCTATCCGACTAGCGTCCAGCTGATACCCGCCTGTGCAGCTGATACCCCTATACAACTGATACCCGTTCGCTTGCGTTATACCCAATTTACTCTCTAATATCCAGTTTACTCTCTGATACCCGGTTTGCTCTCTGATATCCGGTTTGGTGATATTGGTATCCGATTTGCTGATATTGGTACCCGACTCTCCACATCCGGGGGTCCTATGCCCGACAGTATCCGTATTGTATCTAGTCCATATTGTACCCATATTGTACTCAACAATGACCGTATTGTCCTCGTATTGTACCGTATCACCGTTGTATCTCATACTACGAGTGTTAAGAAAAATTAGGGCTGACTTAGATAGGTTAGGATGGAAGCTTGAAAATTATGGGGACATTATTAACATGGTTTAAAGGTGTTTCAAGAATATTTGGGACTTAAATTATGGACCATGAAGGGAAGAGGTAAGTCTAAGAAACCTAAGAAGACTAGTGGACCAAAGGTGGAAATTGATGGGGAGGTGTTGGACACCTTGATCACTTGCCTGCAGAGTCTACAAGTGAAAGGCTCTTTCTCCACAGCAAGTGGTAGTCACGGGGACTTTGAGCTCTCTCCCGTAGTCAGATCTCGAACATGACCTCAAAACTTGCGTAAACCAGAAACAAAAGTGTTGAGCGCGGAATCGGTGAAGTATTGGACTTCACTTGGTAGAGTGCGGAAGATCCGCTCACTTTGGGTGAAAGAGGGAATTTCAGCACTTGTGTACCGTGCCCGTAGGCAAGTCAGGGTCGAGGATTTGGTGATTGGAGGTGAGGCTGTGATTCTTCGAAACTCTGGGTCAAAGTATAGTGTAGAAGTAGATGATTTCTCTTCAGGTATCCAACTACCCACCTTTTCTTTTATCTTTACCGAGTTTGAGAGCGAATGATTCTTATTCCACACTATATGGCAGTGGGAGGTTAACACGTGGCAAGAGCGTGCCACTAGTGTATGGGATACTCTTACCTTAGAATTATTGGACTGGGAAGTGATACCTACAATCTATGCTCCAGAGATGAGAGGAACCTATGAAGTTTGGCGATCGTTCGAGTAGATCACCTAACTTGTAATTCGGACCATTGAAAAGGTCCCGATTTTACACGGAGAAACATCTTTTTCTCAGTAGGTGCTATTGAGAGGGTGTTGACAGAAATTTGAAGTCAATCAGAAGAGGCAGAGGATAATGCTTTGCCAGTGGTAGAAGAAGAGGAATTTCATGAAAACCCAAAGGCGAGTGTTCAGGTCCGAATTTTACCTACAAGCCTTACCAGTCGTATTTTGATTGGAAAGAGATGGCTTCACCATATGGAGGTGGAGAACGAGGGATACGGAGATTTTTCGGTGCCACGGGCACCATCGAAGTCGATAACTTCAACAGGGAGTTCATCATGTGGTGTGAACTCCAGAAGTCCCGTAATCCCAACTTCAATCCGTACATGGTGTAGAGGGCATTGTTTGGGTGTCTAGAAGGAGCTCCACTAGCGGACTACGGAGAGTTCGAGGAGGCTCATTTCCCAGAAATTATGGCATGGAGAGATTTCTACGCTCCAAATTTTGTGGACATCTTTGGCGGAGCATGGAGGTTGACATCTCCATTCTTGTCTAAGGAGAAGATGGAGGAAGGCACAAGCACTATGGAGGATATGATGCAGTCAGAGGAACTAGTTAATCACCCACCTCTATTCAATCCCACAATTGGATTTTTTGTGCAACTCAACTAGACTATCAAAGACAAAAGGCGGACAAGATGAAGGCCCTTCGATCCTTCATACGTGGAGGTGACGACTCTCTAAGAGAGGCTCATACAAGATTAAGGAGACTAATCTCAGCCATTCACGGAGTTACAGAAAAACAAGCAGTGCAACACTAGTACAATATCCTGGACAAGAAGTTGAAGACCTTGGTTTCCAATGAGGCGTTGCGATTGGGAGTGCCAACTACTCTACGGTTTGTTTTTGAAACCTCAGAGTGGATTGAGATAAATTTATTGGAAGTGAAGGCAACCATGGGATTTATCAAACGTGAAGAGAAGGTCTCGGAGAAGGTGAAAGTGGCCAAAGTGGCTATTTCTTCGTATACTGCAGACACTGGTGCCTTGTGCTTCAAATGTGGGAAGCCAAGACATCAGAGGAAAGATTGCAAAGAAGGTAATGCTTCCACACCTCAGGCTGGAGGTTTTTGCTCTAGTTGTGGTGCCAAAGGGCATGCGGAGGCCAACTGTTGGAAGCTTCATCCAGAGTTGCAGTCCATTGGGATCAAGGGATCCAAAGTAGGAGGCAAGGAGAAGGAGTCGGAGGCCACCGTAGGGGAAAAGAAGAGTTGGAAAGCCAAATTTGTACAGTTGGAGGCCAAAATGGAAGCCTGGAGTCCCAATACTACCGTGGTAGGTGGCAATCATCATGTTACTCCTAGTTTTCATACTGGGGGCAGTTTTAGTTCCGTGGATGATGAATTTAGAAATTTCATATTGAGTGGCATGGCACTTGCCATCAAGGATGGCACACATGAGGCCTATGCCCTCACACAAAGCCATACTCCAATTTCCAAGGATGTTCCACGTGGAGCTACTCCAACTCTAGATCCTCACCATGGAAAGTATAACCGACAAGCACGGTTGCCCGAATTCTTCATGTTAGAAGAGATGGTGCCGACGTCGTCTATTGTGCCTCCACTACAACCGGTGGCGACATCCACACGAGCCTCACCACGAGCTGAAGGACTCACAAGAGGTTTTGGAGCACTTATGGAAGCGACAACTTTTATATGGAAAACTTCTTTGTTTTCTGCTAAGATGTTGTCAAAATATGGCTTCAGTGTGGTAGAGGTTTTCAAGACAGTAGCCTCAATGTGTGAGTTGGGCAACTCCACGGATGTCAATGTGTTGAAGACGGAGATAATCAATGCAGAAGAAAGCCAGAGTGACAACGTGGAGGGGCCGCTTTCAACAGCCATGCGTGTGAAGGCAATGGCCGCCAGACCGGCAATTGAGAGATAATCCATTACCCCTGGAGTAGTAGTGGTTGACAATTCCCAAGGCATTTTTCAACCTGTTGGGTCTAAGGGGAAGGTTTTTGTACCTCGACGTGTGCTTCTGGATTCAGGAGCTCAACCTTTGATGCTAGGAGCGTCCGCTATTGAAGTGTTGGATTTAACTGGGATACTTTGGAGAAGTGTCCATGGACAATTAGCACATCCATAGGGGGTATAGAGCATGTTACAAGCATCACAAGGGCTCAGTTGGTATTACAACTCAATGAAAGTGATGTGTCAGATGCCAATTCCATGAAGGTGAAAGCGATAATCATGGAGGCCAAGTCATATGATGTCTTGGTGGGCTCGGCGGTCCTATATCCAATGGGATTCACCTCGGATTTCTGGGAGGAGTCAGCAAGCTATTGACCAAGATGACAAACAAGAGATGGCAGAAGGCTCAGCTGCCAGCTCGATTTGTTCGAGTTCTTACTGATAACTTTACTGACGTGTTTGCCTTCTTTGAATGTATGAATCTGAAACCTTCATGATTTCATGTAGGTTTTGAGGATCCTTCTATTGTTGATCAAACTTCAAAGAAAGTGGATGTCTATATGAGCAACACGAGTGGTGGAGAGGAAGAAGGATATCAACCTAGGATCGAGGCAGCATGGAGCAACACCACTCAGTTGAGAGAGGCCGCGACGTTTGCAGTGGAAGAAGCATGGCAACATTCTATGCTACTACAGATGCAACATGAGCCTAAAGTTGAGCAAGATATAAGGCCTACGTTAGACACAATTACCATCTATTGAAAGGCACCAACGGATAGCATCGTGTTGTTGGAGCTCTTTGGAAGAATTGGCACAGGAATGGCAGCCGTTTTACAAGCAGGGATCAAAGTTAAGCGCTACGTTTACGTGGATGTGGATGAAGCAGGAAGGCATGTGGCCAAATGTCACTCACGGAGACTGAGGACACAATTTTCAGAATTATTGGCCACTAATGCCATCAAAACTTCTTTCTCTATACTTGTGGATGATATTTTCTTGCTATCAGACGATGACATTCACCGTGTAGGTCATGTTGACCTTGTCATTGCAAGATGGCTTTGCCAAGGCATGTCTATGGCAGACAAATAGAATGGGTTAAAGGACTTCCGTTCTTCCAGGTTCTTTGACATGATTCGAGTGCTACGGCTGCTTCAAACTTCTCGGAGGCAATTACCAGGTTATATTATAGAGAACGTGCCGGTGGTGAGCAGTTCAAGGTCAAGGACATTAAAGAGTGTACACCGCATCCATCAGACTCTGGGATTGCGAGTGTTAATTGATGCGGCTGCAGTGGGGTCAAGAGCACATCGACCACGCTTATGGTGGACAAACCTAGCACCGGTAGAGTTGCTACACTCCGCGGTAGGTCGCATTAGACGGCCGGATGTGTATGTGAGTGATATTTTGGATCCTCAAAGGTCATCACGGCGCGTGTATTACGATGACCAAGCACCATTAGCTGTGGTTAACCGCAAGGGGGAACGACATAAGGCCTTGCCGACGTTGGTTAGCTTTGCACGGTCTTAATATGCTTTCAAGGATAATGGACCTAAGCTTGTATGGGATTCATTGTTACAGGAGATGGTGGAGCCTAATGCAGATGAGCGGGAGAGAGCCATGGGCTTTTCCACTGGCACCACTGTGAGCCAAATAAACCCCTCCTAGCGGGAAGTTTATCTTGAACACAAGATCTTACTTTAGGGATTCAGCCCTCATACAACCAACACTTAAGATCATACATGCATACCTCACATTAAAGTGCAGCGGGTTCATGGTGCGGTTAAGTAGAAATTGTTCATCATGGATGAATTAGGGATGGATTATGCCTTTGCCTTATGGCCGAATTTTGAACATCTTTATCTTTTGCCTTTGACTCCAAATTCAATGTTTTTTGGCTTTAAAAGGATTAGCACCTTCTTATTATCTTGATTAGACCACCTAGGACCAAGTCAAGACGAAGACACGACCCCCGCAGCAGCCAACAACAGACAGACTCCCTTAAGAATTTCAAAACTTCGTTCAATCTTAACTTCTTGTTAGTGACTCCGAATTCCGCATTTTTCCCTCCTAACCTTACTAGTTTTTTGTGCTTTACTCAATGGAGTCACCCAATCAGTCAACCGACTTAAAAAAAAACTCACAGGCATGCAATCAGTAGTACTTTTAATCACCACATACACTCAAGTGAATCATACACCTTGGCTCACGACCCATACAACACATACACACATACAACAGGAGAAGGCTAAATCCCCTGTTGTGAAGCCCAGCTGGCACTGCCGCCCGACGTGGGCCCCGTTGAGGCGCTGCCGCGCGTTTCACTCTGTCGCTATCGCCGAGTAATTACTAACGATGTAACTTACCGCATGACCCCTGGAACACTAGCCAGTGTTCCACCCCGCAATGTTACAAAACCGTCCAATGAAACACTACCATGCCATGGACGCCATGGCCATGCCTATATTGGACGCTGGTGGGTCCCACCACAACTTTGAGGTAACACCTCCGACTTGTTTCGCAGACAGTCTAGGGTTTTCGGCGCCCGCAGTGTTCCATTCTTTTCCACATAGTGTCTCGGTCAACGTCTTGCGTGCTCTCTGCCCTCGTTTGTCAATGCTACTCCGCCATGCGTGTGACCGGCTCGTTGCGATTCAGCCCTGTATGCGGGTTAGGATTTTCAGTGTGTTTAGGGTTTAGATCTGCAGTTACTTTGTTCACATCTGGTTTACGCTTAACCGCTTGGATTTAGGGTTTCAGGTGTTTCTGTAGAACCTACACATGTAACATTGTCCTTTCGTCTTTGACGTTCGTTCGAAGTAGACTTTAAGGTCTCTAATCAGACAACAAAGTATTGGAAGCCAGTTGTAGGGTATAGGGTAGCTTCTCTGCCACATATTTGTCACCGACCTGCCTCCGTAACTCATGAGTGATGTGCCTCTATAACTTCTGAGTGACATGCCTCTGTAACACCGGTGATTAGATCAGACTTGCCATGCAAAGACTTCACGCTGCGCATAGAGGATCTTCATGGCTTCTAAGAGGACGGGCATCAAGCTTGCAGCAGATGAAGTTGCGCAACCTAAATTGCCAAGCGCTTTCAAGAATCTGGAAACACCGAAGATGGATCAATTTGATGTGCAGGTTTTAGGGTGTATTGAACTGTCTGTTCAACATCCTCCTGCAGGGTCCTTTGCGATGAAGGATCTCACTTGGACGTTGAATTACAGAGCACGACGTGGAAAATTTGCTCGTAGTCAAGTGATCCAACAATGTTACATCCCAACAATGCGTGTCCGGGACTTCCTTAATGGGATGCAATGTGGGAAGGAAGGAACTCAATGTCTCTTCCGGGAGACAAGAGAACCACATGCGACCCGAAGAGGCGAGGCAAGGACCTCAAACAGCGCTAGATTTTGCAAGGTTAGTACTCCGAGTCCTCTCTTTTTTGCCCAACAATCACCTTCTTCTTTCCCTTGTCCAGTCATGACTAATTCAACTATGGTTATGGTAGATGGCATTGCGAATACGGCCCGGAAGATCATTCCGGAATTGTCAAAAAAATAACTGCAGATCTTCTGTCCAGAGCGAGGAAGAAGCTGACCACTGTCAAAATAGCCGCAGAAGAGGGTGCAAGCATGAAGTCGACTGTTAAACGACGAGCCACATCAAAGAGGAAAGCGCCACAAAAATTTCAGCCAAAGCCGTTTCTTCCACTTGATTTAAATGAAATTCCTGCACTCGAGGTCGAGGTCGTCCCTACGAAGCCGGTGCGCAAGAGAGCCCCCTCGAAGAAGACTGCAACCTTGGTAAATCATGCCGAATGTCCCCAGGTCTGTGATTCGGATGGAGGAATTCTCTCTACGGCTATCCAGTGTCCTACTATCCTTAATTTTGATGGAGGCCTTCTTCCTTCAGGTCCAAACGTAGTGACCCAACAACTCTCTCCGAAAGTCAACATACGAGCCCCACGCAAGAATGGGATTGGAGCTGAAATTCATTGTTACTATATAGAAACTGTGGATATGGGTATTGATCTCAGTTTCACTCCTGCTGAATCCTCTACTTATTTGGGTGCCCAGTGTTTCCATACTGTAGCAAACTCAGTTAATGGAAATGCATGTCCCTCCTGCAATAAAGACCCGATCTGAAAATCCAAGCCAACCTGTAAACGT
Source organism: Bryoerythrophyllum caledonicum (assembly GCA_963971425.1). NCBI lineage: Eukaryota > Viridiplantae > Streptophyta > Bryopsida > Pottiales > Pottiaceae > Bryoerythrophyllum > Bryoerythrophyllum caledonicum. The sequence continues at coordinate 1,147,796 of OZ020523.1, forward strand.
GGTCCGAGAAAAAAAAAGATCCCAGATTTGAATGAAACCCCTCTGTCACAGAACTTCCCCATCAAACGTCCCCCGAGGAAGTATGTGCGGAAGACTACGAGGAAACAAAACTCTATGAAGAAATGCGACTCTCCAGTCCAAGGTATGGGCCCCTTGCGCACAGCTCTTTGTAAAAATGCAATTGAGCATGATACACATGTTCAGAGCGTCAAACTATTAAGTAGTCAGTCTCCTACTTTTCTTCTAGATCAGGGTACGGTTAGTGCAAGTGTTTTGGCTACTATGGGGGGGTGTGGTACTAGTCCCAAAACTAATGTGGATTGTAACAGTGTTACAATGTCTTCTCAAGTGTCACTAAAGTCGTTTTGCAACCGGGTAGACATTGCCGGGTCTAAAACAAACAACCCTAGCAATGTTAGTGTAGGGAGTGCTGTGTCAGATGTGAACACAGTAGGTCCAATAGTGGTAAAGCACAGAGATTCTAGGAAAAAATGGGGGCTCTCAATAAAGCGAGGGTGTACTGCTCGCTTTACCGTAAAGACTCTTTTACACGCACCTCACATTACAGAGGTGTGTGTACATGAATCCCGACATGTGAACAAGGACGGGCTAGTGGTTCATGGAGGATTTCGATTTCGTGACCGTGGAGCCTTTTCTGCCCATCTATCTCCAGCTATAAAGAACTTTGTGGATGACTGTTTGCGTGAGAATTATACTGTACAACAGATAATGAAGAAACACCTGAGACTCTTGCGGAAGTGGGAGGCTGATGGTAAGGTTATTACTCGAGACCTGCTTCTGACTCCAAAAGACATTCGGAATATCTCACAAAAGTTGGCCAGGGAGACTTGGATGTTGCATCCTAATGATGCTCAAAGTGTACGAATGTGGGTTCAGAAGAACCCTGATAAGGTGTTTCACTATACCGAGACAAACCTTGCAAAACCTGTACAAGTGCAAGGCCAGTTGACCACTGACAATATGCCGTTTACCATTGGGATCCAGACCAAGTGGCAAAGAGAGATGATGGCAAAGTACGGACATGGAGGTGGAATCTCCATTGACGCCACTTTTGGAACCAACGATAAGAAGGTAGTTGTTGTGTCTTGTCAATTCTTGAATATGCGATCCATGACCATGGACAAAGTGGATGTGTACGGTTGTCTGTAGAACAGAGTTTTAATTATATTTGATACTTACCACGAGGGACTTGTGACACTATTTGTTGTTGTGTAGTTCCCTTTGTACACTGTTATGGTGTTCGATGAGTGGCACCAGGGCATACCAATTGCTTGGATCTTGACATCCCGATGCACTGAAGATGACCTTACTCCGTGGATGGAAGCTCTAAACCGTCGAGTGAAACAAGAAATGCCGAATTGGAAACCGTCAGCTTGTATTGTGGATTGTGCTTAGGGAGAGATCAATGCACTTACGTAAGTTCTCTTTATTATCAATGTAAGAAGTATCAAGTTAGGAAGATTGGAGTGTCGGGCTGTTTATTATCAATGTAACGGTGACACTATTCTTTAATCTTCTGGTACTACATATATCAATTTAAATGGCATCCTAACTCTTGTTTATTTTATAGAACATGTAACCTATGTAACAATAATATCTAAATATGAAATGGGAGTTTGTGCTTTTCGTAGAAAAATTTGGCCCGACACTCCAATCTTCCTATGCCTTTGGCATGTTCGGCGTGCTTGGCAGAAGCATTCTTGCTACAAGATTAAAGACCCTCTGCGGAGAGGTGAGGTTCTTCGAGAATTAGGACTTATAATGTATGACAAGAGCTCGCCGTCTGGCAATGAATCAAAGACTTGGGCAAAAGATAGGATTGAGAAACTCAGTACACAATATTCTAAAGAGGGGGAATTCTGGAAATACATGGAGAAGCAGTGGTTGGGTAAGGTACATATGTGGGTTGTAGGTTATCGGAACTTACCTTATGCAGGACAAGACACAAACGGAGCCATTGAAGGATATCATGGATTCCTCAAGGCTGTCCTAAAGTCGGAGAGGTGTCGCATGATTGGACGACGTGTGGATTGGAGCATCATTGCTCTTACTGAAGACGTTTACGATCATTTCTGGTACAAAGGGCTCCGTAAAAAAAAGGGTTTTCAGGATAACAAGAAAATGCAGGACTTGACTGTCTCCGCGTTGATGAAGGCGCGTGACATTCCAAATTCAGATGTGACACTGCATGTAATGCCAGGGGACTGCGCCCTGGTTACTTCAGCGCATCACCGACATATTCAATATATGGTTCATAATCCCGGTGAAGAATGGGCAAGTTGCAATTGTGTTTGGGCACAACGAGGAAACATTTGCAAGCATGTTTTAAAGGTTCTTTTGATAATGCGGCCGGATATTGCTGAGGGCACCATTGCCCGTGTTTGCGGTAGACAGGTAGGGAACGTGTTAGGAGGCATGAGACAGTTGCTAAGTCCTACAAGGGTTCAACCCGGGCCTGAGGTGGAGGACATCCCAATTTCAACTCTACAACAAACTCCAACTCGGAAGACCATTCTTACAAAAGACGGCGTTGCAGAAACTCTGCGAAATCTCGTGATTGACTTGTCAGATGAGGTTTCTGGGTAGCCTATCCTCATGGACCACCTTCTAGCGGATCTAAACCAGGTAATAGGGCGAATCCGAGCTCTAAAGGTAGAACTTCGTTCTGGAACATTGCATCCGTTTGCGGCGTCACCAATGTTACGGACAGTTGATGATGGACGAGGTTTTAGCCTTCTTAGAGGTAAAGACTTCTTAGAATGGGGGAGAAAGCCTGCAGTAAGATAGTTGAGAATGGTTGGTTGCTGACTATAATTTTCTACACCGTATTATAGATGCGTTAAAGAAATTATGATGTACCTAATAGGTTTGCAGTCATTGTGCTGCAAGCGTTAAAATAACTTAAATCTGTGTTCCGCCATCTTCTGTTCCAGTGTCGTGGTATGCATTGTTTCCATTTATAGTGTTACAGACCCTTTAGAATACAATCACACTTGCTCAATTTACAAGCAACAACATAAGCAAATCCAGGTGAAACCTTAGATACAATCAGTGGCACTTTCACTGGACCGTGAAGTACGATTTACCAGGATATTTATCTGTTTACGATGGAGGTCCCCAATAATCAGTGTCACAGTCACTACAATCTTCATAATGACGCTTTCTTATCCTTTTTAGCTTATAATCCTCTGTTGTAATGCCTTCACCATCTTATGTGCAATTTGTCTGCCATTCTCTCTCTACTACTCCTCACGTCATTCTCTGTCAGCATTGTATGGAGTCGTTTTCTGCCGTATTGGTGTTCACTCTGATTGTTGCGTCGTTGATAATAGTCACAATGGCGTTACCAGCTTCATTGGTAGTTCCTCAGTTGTTGGCTCGTCTTTAGAGGTCCAATCTTAATAGGAATGATGTTCCAACATCTGAGGCACATTTCTCTCCAGAACGCAGAACCGTTCAGATGACTTCTCTCGCCGTGTCAATGTCGTTAGATGCAGATCCGGCCTGGCCTATTCGAGGCTCAATCCTGGTACATCCGTGTCAGGAGGACGCCCATGACTGTGCTTCTCCTACCCAGCAATGGAGCATTGACAATGTCCAGAGCATATGGAACGAATTTTATGAAGGCCAATGCGAAGAAGAGCTCGACAATTTGAGCAAATACAGTCCTAGGTAGGACTTAGTGTCACTGATGTTATAACCTAGTGTCACTAATGCTTTGACATAGTACTGTGTGCGATTTGACTTTGTGTCATGCACAAATTTATAAAGCATTTATGTCTTCAAGTTTGTATTGAGAAGCACTATAGGATGGATACCTTAACTATAGGATGTCCATGTAGGTGCATATGATATCAAGTACTCTTTGCCCCATTTGTGAGCTACGTATATAAATCATAATGTATACTATATAATCTACAATTTCCATATCATTTCTTGTAAATTGGTCCTCGTAATGGATTGTATATATTGTTTAGCGAAGGATGTGTTTAGCAGGATGCTTCGGGAAAAAATCATCAAGTATGAGTCTTTGGTATTCGGATTTTGAATGGTAATTTTAGAATGTGAATTTTAAAACCATAGTCGTGGTCCTTAGGGGTTAAAGTTGCTTCAAATGCTTTAATCTTCTAACCAATTACAATCCACACTTCTTCTTCTAATTCTTCTTATTCTTCGTCTCCTGCTTATTCTTCTTCTTCTTCTTCCTTTAGTACTTCTTCTCCTCCTTCTCCTCTTCTATGTTTCGCCTCCTTTTTTTTTTCCCCCTTTTTCCCTTTTTTTTTTCATCCCTATTTTTTTTTTTTTTAATAATTTTTTAAAAAACTCCTCCCAGTATAATCTCCTTTCTTGTTTTAATAAAAAACAACATATGTTCTTAAGGTAATTTGGAATAAGGTTAGAAGTGCAAATAAATTATTACGTGTGAGTGTTTCATACTAGCATTATTAATGTTTGAATCATGTGTATTATTCAAAAACATAGTCCTTGTGATGCCTAAGATTGCAATTCAAGTGTAATGGGCATCCATTGTTTGCATAAAGGATCCGTGACATCCAAACTTTACAAGTATTCCCATTCAAACACTGATATGAAGTAGTCCAAATATGTCAACGCTAGCACATAGAAAACTGAATTTATGAACATCGATTGTTGTTCTTTTGTGACATAGGTTTCCTAGCTGACAGCCGGATGTAGTTCACTAGTTTCATGATACAGTTACTCACACTGAAACTGTACATCACCGCAATGGATACACAATATGTCAATATCCCTTGGAATATATACAAGCTAGACCTACATTTTGCAACCATTACATTGTCATCAGGCTTGTCACCTTGGCCGTCCAGCCTACAAAGCCTTTTGAGATGCACGAGTACAGGGCTTCTTCGGAAGAGAAGGTGGTGCTCCATCTATCAACAATCCGTCGTCCTCAACTCGTGATGCATTAGGAGTCCGAAGCTGACAAAAAGGGGCTCGGTATCTGACATCTCTTCGTTTTGGGTTTAACTCCTTTGCCAGAAGCACCAATATTTCTTTGTTCATCTCCTTTGCAGTGTGGGGTTTTAAATACCCCCCGTAGAACTGGACTTCCTTTGTAGATGCTCTGTTACCTCGAAACTGTAGTGTCCATCAGTGCAAGGTCAATACGTTGTAATAGCAAAAATCTAATGTCACAAGTCCAGCCAACCAAATTGAGATTATAAAATCAAATTACTAAATGTAAACATATAGATTACCTTTAGGTATAACATGATGTTGCGAATGCATAGATGACCACACTCATTGACTCCAAGTTGTTGAAACACCTCAATGGGCTGGACATTGTCCACTTGATACTCTTCTACTCCTCTGAGACACTGCCAGGCCAAGCATAGCCACCTAACGAGTTCTACATGCCTTCCCTTGGGAAAATGCACCGCGTCGGAGCAGGAGTCTAAGTGAAACACTCGTTGAGGCTGCAAGACCAACACGGACCAGTGCCCATCGCTAACCCATGGAACAATCAATTCCTTCACTTGGTGAACCTGCACTCCTTGAGGGGGATGCAGCCAATCCTTCACAAATCTCTCCATAGGAATGCTCCCTAACATCAACGACACTATGTATGTATATACTCGAGAACTAACAATATGAATTTCGTGTCGGCGCTCAACCGGATATGCCATGTACAACCGCGAGAGCACAAAGTCCATAATGTCATTCCCAAGCCGGAATCTAGGCTTTTTAAGGTCTCGAATGGCTCTGTGCTTCACTTCTATTTCCTTCTCGTTTTGGTTGAAGAAAACTGTGCTCAAATTACGGACTGTTCCCTCACCCCCAGTGGGAACTTCACCTAGCAAAGTATCTATCTGAAGCCGGTCATACACCTCACTCAAGATCATATTCTTGAAGTCCCCTACATCACCAATGTTACACTCTTGAGATGCTTTCAGAAATGTAAAATCCAAAGAACAATTTCCAGGTTTGGTGGTTACTGGTTCTGCACACACTGAGAATGAACCCCCTTCAGCATTGTCAAAACACTGCTGAGAGAGATCCACCAACTGTTTCACAGCCTCCATGTCCCGAATGTGGTCAAAGATCTTGTCCAATTTTTTAGAGCACGAGTCATTCCCGGGCACTATTGAAGGATCTACCTTGCTTTTTCCGTGTACCTGGATCACTCCTCGTGGAGGAGTCTTCGCCGTCAACGGGGTTGTTGTGTCCATCTATTGAGAGAGACTGCATTCGAATTCTGACCCTTATTGAGGCATATCATCAACACCGCATGACCCTTTAAAAACCCGTGTGACGATCACAAAGGACTCACCATCTTGAAGAACTTCAACAACGTCCATCGCATGCACTATTTCTGGGAATATTGGTGCCGGCCCCTGCTCATTTCCTTGGGCGTCTCCTTCACCACTGCCTTGTTGACAAGCACGTGGTTCAAGCTCCTCCGATGTCATGGGAGGATTTTCATGAGGAGGCAAATCCCGAATGCAATTAGTGTATGGCATTCTATGAACCCCAGACTTCAGTGGACTCACATCTCCGTAGGGATTCACCTCCTGAGCTTCTTTCCCCTCCTCAATTCCCCCATCATTTAATCTCGCGCTGATAGCTCCAACTTTTGTCGAATCTGTGACATTGATCGCATCCTCTTAGAATACAACCACCTCGAGATTGTACATGACTAATGTTCACCAAAGAGAAGGTATGCACCGTTGGATTGAACTATACCTGACACGTTGATGATCTCGCCGTGGCCCTTGCTCTTTGAGACAACGTCCACTATGGTTTGTTCAAGTATCGGAATCGTCGTACTCACATGCTGAACCTCAGTTACAACATCGGGAGATTTCTCAACTTCTAGCAAAATGTCCCTTCCCACGCAAGAATTCCAGCAGGCATCGTCCTCTTTCCTCAGCGCTGTTGCAATGCCACGCGCTGTGTTTTGAATACCATTGCGCAACAACGCTACTCCATTGCTCCATGAAGGTGTAACACTAGAGGACACCCATCCAATATCACGGTCCTCCCTATTTCGTAGTGTGTTACACCAGTGTTTTGACTGATTTCCCCAATGACAGTACTGTATTGTGGTCCAGGCCACGTCAAAACACTGTGGGTGCTTCGCTGCGTGGTCCTGAAGCGCGCGCATCTGTACAACCCGCACCCAATCCATGGCTCCCGCAATGAGATCATCTCCATTGCCTTCTCGAATCTGTGCAATCTCGAGGCCGACACGATGCTGAAGCACCTCTTGCGACTCCTCTCCAACTTTAGCAAACAAAAATGGGCCATAAGCGCACAACACGGATAAAGCCTTTGTGATCTTTGTGTCCTCTATGCAGCTATCCTGAATGATAGTAGAAGTCAATCCATACATTGGGCATGTTGATTGACGAAACATCCCATTCTCATGTAAAAATAGAACCCTGAGTTCTAAAATTAAGGGGGAAGGTTTCGTCCATTGAACGCGGTGATGCAGTAGCCTTCCTCGAACAATTTGGGATTCACTGACTGCAACAAACACGGATTCCAGATGAGATCATTTGGTTATTATAGTCACAAATGTCGGATTGGTAAATAACAAGCAAGTCGAAGGAACTCAATGTTATAGAATAAACAAATCATTACGCAAATTTAGGATAAAAGACAATTAACAAACGGACTTACTGTCGTGGCTCCATGGTAGGGGGGGTAGCTTGGCAAAAACCCCTTCATTGGCTGATAGAACACGCCAAAGTGGACACCAATCCCACAGGATTTTTTCTCGAAGCATCGCATTTTTCTCTCGAAACTCGATCCGAGCCCTCTGTACCATTGCTTTACTTTCATCCTTCTTTCTCTGCATGTAGCCCTTGCTCTCTTCTTTGAACCGGGAATAATCAACGGTCCATTGCAAATACGCACACAACTGATCGAGCTCAGGGTAAGGTTCATTTGCACATCTACTGGCCACAAGCTGGTCCATGGATGCCGAAATGTCTTCCCGAATTCCTTTAAGGTCGTTTGCCAAGTTCTTGTCAAACTGTGGAAGGTTGTCCAACACTTTGGTTAGCACATACTAATGTAAAATCCCCATTTCCAACATAATGTTATACCATAGTAGTTCAGAAACCCAAAATCCAAAACAATGAAGTCGTTGTTCACCTTTTTTGATGTCCACCACCAAAGACACTCCATGAGCTTCTCTTGGAACTCTCGAGTTGGAAAAGACTCCTCCCAAGCACGACGGAATGCTTCACCATTACTGTGATCCCAAGACCATGGCAGTGTTACAAACCCTTGAAATGCCATCAAGTGAAAAAGTCCCGGCATCTTTGGCTTCTCCGGCGCAGAGGGGGGTGATATAGCACTCATCATGTCATCTGCCTTTTTCTATGCTCGTGCTACATGAATCCTCTCTTGGCGTTGCAATACTTCTTGTCGAGCATTAAATTGTCCTTCCATGTGAGGGTTAAACCTGAACGGCTTTGGAGACCCTTTGCCCTCTGCCCAATACTGTAGCAGCTGGACGTTAGCCTCCCAGTTCTTATCCCACATCGGCATCCGTGACACAGCCTCGTCTAAGCCACCCTCGTCATTATCTACCGACTCAAAATCCATCACTGGCTCTACGTCAGCGTTGCTTTGATCACGCAGGGTCGGAGTAGTCTCATGGTCCGTAGTATTCAAGGGCTCCCTTGATCTGTTAGCCGTGGTTACAACAATAGCCGTTCTGGTAACTGCAGTCGCCACTTGTTGATCCTATTGAGGTTGAACGGAGTCCAGAAGAGAGGTAGATGTTAGCCAAATCATATACAACTCCTCTAACACCCATGTTGGACCCTCTCCATTTGGTAATTGCAAGTATCCTCTAATATCATCTAGTCAGACTACAAATTTGTCGTAGTGACTTACCGAGGAGTCCGTCTTTGAGGGAAGTTTGAGTTGTCTTCCCAATTTTGGCTCTGTTGACGCCATCCTCGAGATACGGAGTCTTTGTTGCACAACCCCTTGTGCATGACCCGCCTTTGGTACAGTCTCCAATTCAAGTCCAACTAGTGTTACAGGGACCGCCTGGGAAGGCATTGACACCAAAGATGCTGGTGCAGGCAGTATCACACCATGCGTGGAAGCCGGCCCATGAGAATCCAGAACAATCTTATCACGCCCCCGTTTTCTCTTACCATTTTGATTGACGCCGGAACTTGGATCAACATGTTGACCACCATCGTTGCACAATACTTGTCCCGCAGGTTGGTTCGGCTCCCTCCTTTGTCGCTCTTGTTGGTTTGTGCGAGGCACCACTGCTGTAACCTTTATCGATGCTCGTCTACTCTCACGCGGCTGCATCACCTTCTTTGTAGGTGAGTGCTCCTCTTCATGGTCCCGTTCGCCATCCAGCAGGGTCGTAGAAGCGAGCGCCTTTTTACTCTTGATCCTTCTTGGAACCGACTTCTCTCCTTCTCCAGGTGCTGCCCCAAAGAATAAATTAGAGGCGGGGTTGACCTACAGTACCAAATCGGATGCTTCACCCTGGGTGAAAGCAAGCTACACCGGTATAAAAAACATGTCACAAACTGATTTCGAAGGACTCACGAACATTCTTTGGTACACGAAGTGCAATGTACATTTCATTTCGGTTTTTTTTTTTCGGAATGTTGATCCCTACTTGCTTTCCATTTCATGAATGCTAAAAACGTCCAAGGGTGCTGGATTGTTTGATCAATGGAGGTATATTTGTAGTCCAGTTTATACTTGTCACAAACGGCATTTTTTGTACAAATATACCGCTTTGTAAATGAATATCGGCACATATGATCGTGAAACTTTTGGTGCACATTGAAAGGGTGCTGTGGATGGCCTATATTATAAAAAATTTCAAATCCGATATTCCAACGAACTTCTAATGATAGAAAACAAACCGTCTTTGTAAGTTTAGAAAAGACCATGATTTTGGTCGTTTCTTCATTGGAGTTTTTGGAATACTTGTGTGCCATACAGAACTCTAAGTAGGCTTATGGTCTTTTATGCTAATCCATAATTTTTATTGCAATGTCTTCAAAAATAAAGTTTTGGGAGCCCTGGCCGAATTATATACCTAATGGACGATCTAGTATGTTCTGTGACCGGATGAGTATGTGAATATGGTTTCTGGTATATCCCTCTGAAGTCGCTAGAACACTCCACGTGTAAGTGATCCGGCTCATAGAGATTCTGACAGTGCCAGTCACTAAATCTGCAGTTTACCTACTAGTTTAACTAGCCGTAATCCCCTTAATTCTGCATGCCACAGGTTCAACGCTCCGACAGTGGGCAACCACAGAGTTCAACCACCAAAGCACCATCCAGATGAACGTTCCAAAATTCATGGAGAATTGAGGGCCATCGTGTCGCGATCCGCATTTTGTTGTGCGTTTTTTTTGTGTGAATGCTTCATGTGGGCTGAACGCCGTGGGTTTTGAAGCCACGAATCTAGAGAATGACGATGCCTCCAGGTGAGTAGGAACGCGCACAGGGCGGAATATGAACCTAAGGCATACGTGAAATCCTACTACTCAAGAGCAGAACGATCACTTTTTTCTTCATGATTGTTGTGATTGTTGCGTTTCAGGCAAAAGGAGTGTGGGAAGAATGTGCGCTAGAGGGACGGTTTGAAGGCAACGGTTGTTTGAAGATATTGGCGTCCTGGCGCTGAACATGCTTCTGACCTGGGCTATCTCAGGCACTGACTTGTCCACGGCCACTACTACAACCTGCATTACCAGGTGCGTATACTATGTGAAGTCACTCGGGTCCACCTGAGAAAATTGTACCTAACTTCGGCAAAGTGGTAACCAAGCACCGGAATTACATTGTGACGTTGTTTTGAGTGCCGAGGTGCGTGGGAGGTAGCGTACTCAGCAACAGGGATATTTTGATGCTGACAGGGATCGGAGTGGACAACATGCATTACCTGAACGATGGACTGTGGAAGGTGCGTGCTTGGATTTCATGGTATTTGGTTCTACGATTGCAGTTCATGACGCGGGTGGGGGAATTTGCACAGTATGGCTTTCACTTTAGATGTGAATATCTGATATGATGTCTCCTACGGACAGACACGGCTTCTTGATTGAAGACCTGGTATGATTTGTTTTAAGGCGGTTTTGCACAGTCTTCCGACCTTATTTTCTGTGGCTGGTATTGAATTGACTCTGTCTGTATTTAAAATGGTTGCTAATCTGAGGGCTGGCGTTTCACTTCAGATGGTTATGAAGGTACCCTCATTATGATGTTCTACAGGTGAAAGCCCGAGTTGGAGCTTCAGTGGAGAATGCGACCTCCGAGGGTTAATGGATATAGATACGTTTATTTTACGTAGACTGTAACGAGAAGGCAAGTTTTGTTGTGCGTTTATATTACCATTTGTTACTCATTGAGGTAGGGCAGGGTTTGTCAGGTTAAAGAAGTTTGTGAGTGTGTTTGGATCGCCTTGTATGGATAGAATTTAGATTCCTTTCGGTTTTGTTACAAAAACCATCGTATACCCTAATATTTCGTGAACTCAATTTGAAACAGTATGAGAATTTGAACGGTCTAAAACACGGTTCATACCACGATGTAGTATATAAATTCACATCGTACCATGTTTTTGAAATACACGATGTACGGTTTTTTTTTCCTTGTATTTCGATAATCACCTGGTAGTAGATAAAATCAAAGTATATAATCATACAAATCTGTCATCAATTGTCGTTGACAATGTATAAATGTCTGTCTTGTGTTCATTTGGAATTGATCAATACCATCTTCTTTGATTCTCACTTGAGGAATAGCCTTTTCTCAGAAGAATTGAAAATCTGCCTGTAAAGGTCTCTGAAGGAAGCTCATAGCATTGGATTTATTGGTCTCAAATCCTTAAGCCATTGGTTGTACGCTAGCCTATTGTGTAGCTCAACTTAGGTCTATCGCATTTTAATGGGAAAGTTGGTGGTCTGGAACAACTTTTGTTACATTAGACTCTAGAGTTTCTGAAGAGATCTTGCATTGGGTTTGTTTTGGCTTGAGTGAATGAAGATGATTGCATTAAAATATGTGCTTCCTTGAAGTGGATGACATGTTATGATGTTGAAATATGTACTCCCACGGTGTTATATTTTTTGTGTTGTGCCGCCGTGTTCTGTGGTGTTGAAGTTTGCCGTGTATTGTTAGGATTTCTGTGAAGGGATTTGAGCTGGTGATGTGGCCGTGGTTGGCCGGGTGATGTATTTTTAACGATCTTGATGTGGTTTCAACTAAGTTAAGAGATGAAGAATACATTCAGACATGAAATCCAAAGGTTTTGCCCTCTCTATTTTTAACATGCAGCATTACTGTTATTCTACATTGATGTTATGTAGACAATGGATGATTATGAGCTAGCACTAGGAGAAACGTATGCTAACGAAGAGGACTTCGGGATTGACGTGAGATCTACTTCCATTGAATCTTGTCCATCTGCACCATTTCAAACAGCAGGTACTCATCTTATGATGTAATTCTAGGCATCTCATTTTCAAAAAATTGTTATGTATTCTCGAAGATGACATAAAACGTATTGTGAGTTTTCAGAGACTGAGTTCTTACTATTGCAATTCCAGTCCGAGGATTTAGAGGCCACCTCGAATGCTACGGGTACTTCTTTAGATCCGTGCGGAAGTACACCGTTACAGAGAACAGGTATTAAAATTCTCATAAAACTACTGTAAAGTAGTTGGAGAACCTTCTTGGAATTCAGACGTTATGAATAAATTTGTCAACATTCTTTCAATTCCAGAGGATCCATCATCAACGTGGGAAGAGTCATCTTTGGATTTAGAGGGCATCTTCAAGGTTGATGAGGATACGTTCATGCCAAGTGTTGAGGTTAGTTCTGCTGAGGTCGTACTATTAACCATTTCGGGATTATTGAGCATGTTGTTAAAAGACGTTGCTAAAATTCAATCGTTATCCCACTTATGGTGTCCAGCGAACGTGTGCCATGTATGTCGTTCGTTACTCATTTCTGGGGGATTGTCGGTAGGGTTTCTCAATTGTGCGTCTATTTTGCTTGGCCTTGAAGAAAAGGCTACTTTGAAATTAACTGAAGTGGTTGGTCTTCTTCCAGAGGTTCCTAAGTGATGAGAAATGGTCTCTTACAGAGCTCGGACTATATACTCGAGCAATTGTTCAGTACTCCGACTACTTCATTAAGTTGTGGCATACCAGAAGAGACCCAGGGGCAAAAAATAGAGTGCTTCTCACACTACCAGAGTTTGTCGCTACGATAATCGATGCATTCAACTCGGATTCCAAACCCGGGGTTTAAGGTTTGAAGAGTGCGGCTGAGTTGGCTACGAGTTTAAAGAAAAGCACACGCACTGTAAGTTTCTTTTTGGAATTTCCACATGTTCTTGCTGAAATAAATCAATTCCTTTCTTGAGTATGGTGTGCTTAGGGTACTAGTAGTGACGCCTCTAATTTCAGGACATGCTATACTTTATATTTCTGACTCTCATCAAAGTGTGGCAGTATGGTTACCACTAGGGCCCGTGGGAGTAGGAGGGATGGGACAAGGCATGTTGCCGGAGAAAGGTCAACCATGACCATTGATGACATCACCCTTCGAAGGGAGAGGGCTGCAGTACGTCAAAGACTGCATCGGGCAAGAAAAAATATAGCTCTAGAGACGTCGCTACAGCGTTTGTTGGCCACAGAGGATCCTAGTTTGGAACCAGTACGGCGTAGGGACATCTTCAGAGTGTCTTCAAAAATTTCGGAACTCATTATAAGAGAGCTAGAGGCAGTTGGTGAAAGTGCATCCTTTCGGGAGGCCGTATTAGAAAATGTTCTAACTGACAGGTCGATTGTTCCACATCTACCGGAGCAATATCGGGACGTGAAAGCTAGCCATGCTTTTGTACAGTCTTACAAAAATGAATTGCAGCTACTAAAACTTCCCCACTCAAAAGAAAAACTAGTGAGGAAGACCGCACTTTTGGAGGCAGCGGTTAATACTGAAGCGACAGGACTGCGAGCCTTATCAAGGGTTCTTGGCACTAATCCAAAGAACATTACCGCAGCAAAACAACGGCGTCTAAGCCTGGAATCTACTGGTTCCTCTATTTTCAGCTTGGCTGAGCGTAGAAAGAGGTTGGGCTTGCCCAACAGTACAAGAGAGCTTGTCATTTTTTGGTGGTCTTCAGAGACGCGCGTGAGTCCGAACAAGAAGGATGTCCGAAGAAAGCGGTTGGGACCCAAGGTTTACGAAGAACATGCCACACACTTACTCCTTGAGAGTCAGGTAAACATTCGCATGACTCCATTGTGTTTCCATACGTTCTGAGAGGATTTAGAGCACTGTGATTGTCATGATATACACGTACTTAGTATGTTAATATGACATGGTAGTCCATGAGATGCTGATGCCTAATGTTTTATTAGCAAAGTTGTATGGTGCTAGCGTCCCCTGTGTAGTCTCCTAACATACATATCAGGGCAAAGTTGTATGCTGCCAGCGTCCCCTGTATAGTCTCCTAACATACATATCAGGGCAAAGTTGTATGCTGCCAGCGTCCCCTGTGTAGTCTCCTAACATACATATCAGGGTAATGTGTAGAATACAAGTTTAGTGCATGTATCTTGTCATCCGTGCACACTAAAATTTAACCAAAATGCAAGGCACTCTAGTGTATGAACGCACTTTGTTTAGCTCTTTGACATGATTTTCAGGTCCTAGAATATACACATGCACTGTGTTTTTTTCTGTCTCTAGTGTATCATCATGTGGACAGCTCGTCGTTACCATTCAACTATGTCTGTATATACTTGGAGATGGCCTCGATATACTACTCAGGTTCACTTAAAACCACTTCTATAGGATCTGACCGCATTGGAGACACTAAAAGGGATGTACATTACTGTTCATGACATGTAGTGTGCTATATTGCTAAACAATGAAAGGTATTATATAGTTCTCACATGCGTTCAAAAATACCTTGGTCTTGTCTATGGAGATACTGATATACCATTCTGGTATCTCTGGCAGGCCTCGTTGTATGAGCGATATACTCAAGCACATCAGGAGGCCTCTTTGAGTATGCGCGCATTTGAAACACTACGACCATATTTCGTAAAGAAATGCAAGGAGAGAAATGTTTGTTGTTGTAGGTACCATGTGGAACTTGACTTGTTGCGTCAAGGTCTACAGTTCCTTAGAGACACAACCAAAGGTTTCCACACGAGTATTTCATGCCATTGTAGATGTGTTGTTTGTAGTCCAGAGCTTGATGTCTCATGTGCAGCGCATTTGACAAGCGTAGACGGAGTTACTAAGATGTGGGAGTCAGTTGTTTGTCCAAAGGGAGATGAGGAGGAATTCCACCGTCTGGAGTGTTTGATGGGTGATTGTCCAAGTTGTGGGGGTCATACCTTGCCCATTTGCCCCCTCGAGAATGCGGGATCAGGGTTTCGATTCAAGTGGAGGCGTTTCGACATGCATGTCGTGGGCGTTGGTGATGATGGAAGGCCGAAGAAGCGTATAGGGGAAGTGTATATGGACACTTTCCCTATACAATTCTTTGAGTACTTGTTGCCTAAGCTCCACATATTTATTACTCACAACTTCGTGGCGAGATGGCAGGATGTGCAGTGCCGTAGAAGCATGGAGGAGCTTCCGGAAGACGTCATTCTTTCACACGTGGATTTTGTAGAAAACTACACGTTTGAGATTCAAAATGAAATACAAAGCATGCATTGGCACTCATCCCAGATCACCATATTGGTGCACATTACGTATCGGTACGTGCCTGGCTCTGAGAGTATCGTGAAGGAATCTCACTTCTACGTTTCTGATGATAGGACGCACGACACTATATTTGTTCAACACTGCTTCCTGAAGCATTGGGAGTGGCTACGCGAGCGTGGTGTCTTGATCAACAAGCACTGGGTGTGGAGTGACGGCTGCGCAGGTACTATACCTTACTGTATACAATTATCATACCACTTCTCTAGTTAATATACTCACCTTCATACTACCTATGCTTGTGAGGTCCTTTGCTAACCAACTGTTGTTCATACATATCAAATTGGAAGCTATACATGTAGTATGTGTAGGATGACACGTACTGCTAAAGACGCATATCATACTAAGTTGGTACCATTACAATCTGTGCTTAGATTTTAATAACACCTCCGAAGTGCTAAATTATACACATACTAAACCAAGTGTGTATATAGATAGAAAGTAAAGGCTTTGACATACTAAATTGGTATTGATATATACTCTTTTAAGAGTATGACACAGTCTTGTATATTCCTTTGCACGTGTCCAGCAGTATCAAAGTTATTTAAACACAACTCACACACTAGTATATACTATGTATAGGCTTTTACATAGTACATGCATAGTTGTATGTACTCTCTCAAGATTTGAGTATACTACTCTACTCCTTTCATACTCCCGTTCAATATATAAGTTTGTCCTATACATGGCAGATGTATAGTTAGATACTTCGATAAGGCTATTACATACTGCTATGCTTCTACAACAATATTTGTATGGTGTATTTACTCTTTCCCAGGGTTGTCTACATAGACGGACAGGGGCCCAAAGACAGCGGACGGACGGACAGTAGGACGGACGGACAGGACGGACAGCACTTTTTGGCGGACAGTTGCGTGTAAAAAAAAATTACGAACCCTAAATCAAATTTTCAACTTACCCCCTGGTAAAACACGTGTGCACGACACGTCAGACGGCTTTCCACGTCACATCAAGGGGCGGGCGCGTGCCTTCAGACCGCGCGCGCAGCATTTGGGGCCGGGCGCTGACCAATCTGGACCGGGCGCGTTCATGAAGGGCCGGGCGCGTTCCAATTAGGGCCGGGCGCGTACGATTTAAGACCGGGCGCGTACCCCTAAGGGCCGGGCGCGTGCATAGCAGGGCCGGGCGCGTAGCACTCAGGGTCGGGCGCGTACCGTCAAGGTCGGGCGCGTACCGTTAGGGGCCGGGCGCGCAGCGTCACGGGCCTGGCGCGTACCATTGTGGGTCGCGCGCGCACCTGCCTATCGGGCGCGCGCGGTTAGGGGCCGGGCGCGCGCGGTCGAACACTGCGTTTGCCCCTCAAAAGGGCTGAGGTTTAGAGAATTTGAAAGAATACAATTGTACCAGGGAGCTCTAACATTAAAATTATTTATTTCAATGTGGTGCTTTCATGAATGGGCACTCTCGACACCAAGTACATATTTTAAAACCGCGGTTCTATTGTACCATGCTAACACCAGACAACTAAAAACACTTTTAACTTGTAGTACCCTCGTGTCCGTCATCTTTTAATCATCTGAGCTTGAGGATTCTTCATTGTGTTTCCGCTTCCGTTTTGATCGGCGAACATTTTGGGGAAGAGAAAGCCCGCGAAGCACCACCGTATTGTCGCCAGGTACTTCATCGCAATCCTCATCGTCTGCATCATCGCCCGATGATGAGAAGTTCTCCGCTGAATTTTCCAAGACTGGTGCCACGTACTCCTCAATCTCCGAGGCCAAGTTTCGTAGTTGTAGCTCGGCTCCGGTAGTTAATGCGGCATTCACAAGTCGTTTTACTCGGATATTCTTCCTCTTGTCTGTTACTCCATCCATGTTTTTGGAGCGGTTGCCTTTGGCCCCAATGACTCTCTCCGAGGTTCCGCTTCGCCAAGGTCCCGTGAAGAAAGGGAGAGTACCGAAGTTCTGTGTCCCCAAATGGCTGCTCATAGTAGAGGACCCTGCCCTCGCGGAGGGAAGTTGTGGGGTTAGTATCGCGCGCTCCACACCACCATTTGGGCCAAGTGCGCTACGGTGAACGGGTGGCCGAACAATTGTTGAAGAGGTCTTTTTCTTTACACGTAAAAGAGTTCTTCCGATCGATGCGGTACTTTGAGCACGTGGCCGCCGAAACAAATCTTGTAGTGGCATGTCTTCCTCCGAGTCCGGTTCGGTTGCTTGAGGCAAAACCGGAGAGCTTCTCACAACTTCAATGGACCCCGTGGTGGCCATTGGCTCATGGGATTCATTATTGTTTTCACCACTGCTCACTTCGTTTCCATTGTGAGGAAATGTATTCTTCGCTGCAATGCCAATGCCATGACCGTCGAGATCAGGGCCATCGCCATTAGAAGGGCCTGAGGCGCTAGAGCCGTTTGAGTTGGGAGACTGATTCTCCGAGATGTTGTCATCTCCATCAAGATTGCCCCCCAATGCCGACCCATCTTCGTCTGCCCTAGCTGCTTCGGCACGGTCTTCACCCGATAATTCTACTATAGTATGGACAGCCGCTGCGTCGACATCATCAAACACAAAAGGATCCACTGGGTCACCGTGGACGTTGTGAAAATGGTCATGTAGTGCATCTCCACCGTGCTCGTTGTTTGCACAGTTGTCCCTAGGTGGGCTATGATCAGACACGGGGTTGTTGTCACCGGCAAGGTCTTCCCAATCGCCGCCCATCCAGTTGTAACCCTCATCATCCGACTCCAAG